>CAJHNH020008528.1:337500-355113 GCA_905116865.2 Candidula unifasciata | reverse complement strand
CATTTCTACATTGCGTGACGTTTGTTCAGTGAGCCGTTACTGTTTGTGTTGTGTTTTCGCTTAACTGAGATGATCTGAGCCTAACTGACAATCCGTATGTAATAACAGTTTGTTGAATTAAAGCCAATAAAAAGCGAAAATTCCCTATGCGCATTTTTGATTGATTGCATTTGTTTAACTGTCTGCTGCCCTAGTTTTTGAACAGAAGACGCAATAAGCAAAAGAACACTGGGTTCAATAAAAATAATTGCCCAGCGTTGTAGATTTCAAAATAAGACACAAACATCATCATCATCATCAATGTCCATTACATGGCACAGTCTGTTCCTCCCTTCCGCTCTATCCTTTCTTCTTCTGCGTTTCTATCCCACAGTGGAGCATAGGCCCTCAACCAACTCACGCTAAGTCGTTCTATCCTTCGCTATTACACAACATGAGCGAGAATATTAAAGGGTCGCGGCATTATGAAAGCTGAAAGCAAATAGCTCTAGCGGAAAGATTTATAGAAACGTACATAAAGTCAGAAAATTGATAGAAGATTTTTGAAACTTTTTTTTTTCATTACAAAAAATGTGCCAGTTCACGTATATTTCTAAAGATTGGACGACGCGGAGAAACATGATCGCCATGCCAGTCGGCAAGATACGAAGATGATTCACATGGTGCACTCAATCTTGAACTTGCAGTTTTCAAAACTTTTTAAAAAAAATTCCCAAACGCCATAGAGTTCAGGCTACAGGTCGCCTCGTTTATTGTAACACCCACGCTCGCATTCTCGGAAAGAAGGCATTTTTACGAGAATCATTTTCAGATGCTCCTTAATGTTTGCCGTTTTTGTCATTTTTGGGCACCAGCTGCAGGATTTTTAGCTTTGAAGTCACGCAGGGTCGATAAGTTGTCTTCTGTGTAATCTTCACCAAAAAGGTCTATCCTATTTACCCAGTTTGTGCCATGAACTTTATTTCCCAGGGATGTGCTCCTAGATTGGGTCTAAAAACCTGACGTTTAAATATATTGCAAAGGTTCCCAAATTTTGGGAGGAATAGAAGGGGATGCGGGCAACGGCCACGGGGGTGAACTATTATCCTGGTCTGTCCTTCTCCCGTTTGAGAATCGTGTTTTATTTTTATTTTTACAATCACATTTTAGAAATACATTTGGTGATCACGAACGATAATCATCTTTAGGAACCGTGTATGGATACTGGTTTTCATAAATCTTTTTTTTTTTTCGGCGATTGCTTTGAAAAGGTTCCGAGGCCCTGTGTGTGAGGAGCGGCTGGTCGACCAGTTAAGAAGACAGGGCCGTCATGCAGGCGACTCGGATTCGATTCCTTGGTAAGGTTGGGGATTTGTTTTTGTCTGGTGGCAACAATTAAATCCTCTCCTGCACAGACCGTGGCGACAGCACTAGCCACGCAGCCCTAGAACCTCAGGCTCAAAGACCCCTCTGCCTACAATACAAAAGTGTGGCCTACTTCGTTCCAAGAGTGCCGATCAATACACTTTCTGTTACTCGATTAAATCATAATCTTTAAATGACGAATACAAAAGTGGTTAAAGCGGGCAGTAACTGGCAGTTGACCTCTCAGGGTTGTGAAGTTCTTGTAGGCAGCGAACGACTTTCTTTAGGTTCAAAACATCCGATTTCAATAAATCATTACTTAGTAGTCTTTTACTGCATGTGTCGCCAAACATGAACATTATACAGGTAGCCAAAGAAGAATAGTAAACCAACACAGAACTGGTGTTATCAGTCGCCACACCCTGAGGAATGTAGCGAAGATGCTTATGGGCTTGTCCGATGTGAAATTAGTAAAATCTGTCGATTAACTAACTTTTACTGCATGACCTAAATCTTGGTGTTTTGTTGACCCATTTTACAAACAATGAAAACACGTATCACGTGCGTTTAGGTGTATTTAGATGCCCGGCTCTCTAGCGTAGTTGGCTAAAATCGGATTGCGCGGTGACCGGGTGACGAACTCCTTGTGGTCCGGGCTCACTCCCGGGGGTAGGCAGAAAAGCCATATTTCTCCCAGATATACAGTATTTACAATGGAATCAAGGCTGAAAGGTTGCGATATCCATAATACCGAGCCTAAGGGTTAACAACTCATGGCTTCTGGATACTAAAACAAACAAACAAACAGGTGTATTTAGATGCATTTTACGCTTATCCTGTTGCTTTCTTACCATAATAAGATCTAACGGCCTCTCAAAAACAATACTGCAGGGCTCAGTAGAGGGAAAGAAGAGAAGAGGCTGCCCCAAGAAAGACCTGGGTCCTGAACCTAATTGACTGGACAGGCCTCAGGCATGCAGCCATGAAGTCCATCTCAACTGACCGCTAAAGGTGGAGAGAGATGATTAGAGAGTCAACAGAAACTGGTGACCCAACGGCACGTAGGGTTAATGGATGATAATGATGATGATGATGATTAAAAGAATTAATTTAAAAAAAAAAAAAAACTACAAAATAAACTATAGAGAAATGTATACAGTATTCTCTAGCATCATTATTATCAAGTGACTTGTCGATGATGTGGCGATTTTGCTTTTAATTATTTTGCCATTTTTAGAATCATGTATCACTTAGTGGGCTAAAATACGTGTAAATTACGTGTATATGCATTTATATATATATAGATATATATATATATATATATATATATATGATATATATATATATATATATATATATATATTATATATTATATATATATATGGTGTGTGTGTATGTGTGTGTGTGTGTGTGTGTGTGTGGGTGTTTGAATGAATATATATACCTTTATAGATGTGTGCGCGTGTGTGCGTGCGTGTATTTTTATGTGTGTATGTGCGTGCGTGCGCGCGCGTATAATGATTGTGTACACAGATGTTGGAAAATTATTCTCTCGTCTCATTACATCATGAACCCCATTAAGAAAACAAACACAGACTAACAGACAGGCTAACAGACAAGCTCCACGCATGCCCAGTTCATCAGGTTCCTGCAAACACACACAGGCATCTGCCCGCCACGGGATCCATTTACTGCGCATTCCGGGCTTTTCATATTTCACTTAGGTTAAGAGTTCAAACCCCGACTTTTCACCTTTAACATATGCATCCCATGAGAAAACAACTCCCCGTCGACTTCCAAACCTCTGCATAAAGAGCTCAAAGAACGCCATTGAAAGATGGTATGGTATTATAGAGTAAAAGGTATTTTTGTCCAGCTCTTTGCTCGAGGTATACAGGAAAGTGTATTTTAGGGGTAAAGGACTGGGAAATTTGAGAGTTGTTTAGCAAATTTGTAGTTATAAAGGGGGAAAAAATTTTAAAAACGTGGTTATCTCTATGTGTACTTTGCTCTTTATCTTGTTATATTTACACCAGGATTTCCATGTTGTTGTTTTCCTGGGTTAAATCGGGAAGGCTGATCTTGGATAACAGATGCCTGAAGAAGTCGGAGTGTTGACCCAAAGGAGTAGGTGCCGAAACTATGGCATAAACAAAACATAAATCAATAGATGTTCCGGCTATCCTCCGAATAACGGTTCTAAATTATCGAGGCGGAAAATATACTCTAACAGAGCTTCAGTCATGTGTCAATTGCGCACTTCCGGGGATTATAACGCCACCGCCGAATAGCGAACTTCCGGCGGCTACCGTCACTGCCGATGGTAACCCGCACGCCTCTCACGCGGCGTAGACTGGGGCTAAACTAGATGGCTAGGACTAACCAGCAAATAAAATAAAGGGAATGCAGGAGATGCGGTAGCTGCTGCTCGTGAGTCCCAGCCATTTAGTTTAGCCCAAATCCGTGGGGGACACTCCGCGGTGGCAGAGGTCGACGGAAGTGCGCAATTTAAGACGACGGAAGTGCACAATTGACACGTGACTGAGACCGTAATAGGGTATATTTTCCGCCTCGATAATTTGGGACCTTTATTCGGAGGATAGCCAATGTTCCTTTAAGGCAAGGAGTATGAGTCTTCTGTGATGGCCACATGGGTCAACTTTTGTTGTCACGAGGGTCGTACACGACAACTAATTGGAGTCATTTAATACATTTATTGCAAAAGAATTCCTTCGTGCGTTCCGCAGCTGTGCTTGCGAAGAGCCGCATGCAGCCCGCGACCCGCCAGTTGGAAATGCCTACTTTACAGAACGTTGCAGAAACAAACCCCAGCCTTTCTTCGCTGCTTGTGATTTTAATTCGGCGATTAGGTTTAAGATAGTCTCCCTAAACAAAGTAGGTCGCGTTCCGTTTACAAGTTTGTTGGGCTGGTCTTCTTTGCTGCAGATTACGGGTGTGCCGCTCTATTGTTTGCTTTCTGGGTTGTCTTGCATTTACGTTTTTATTGCCAAGAAAGAGAATGCCTGTGACATAGGTTGGCGCACTCTATAAGGGTGTTCTGTTAAACCCAGTTTGTCCATGTTTTTATAGTGTTAAAATTCACTGGCGTGCTGAAATATACAACATGCGATATCAACGGTATTGCAGAAAACCCCCGTAACCTTGTGCCAAAGTAACGTGGCTGAATGTCTACTAATTAGATGTGAGCTAATGTGTATATGGGCTGGATCTGGGGAGCAAAACATTAGTTTGACTAATTCAGTAATTCTGTGTTTGTAATTTTGCCATCAACAGTCGGCTCACAATACCACTGTTCAAATAAACGCAAGACGGTCTGCTGCCTAATTGCCAGCAGGTGAGGGTGTCTACAGTGCATTTCCGAATTACGAATCACGTTCTCAAGTCCTAGGCCACAAACGTTGACAAGGTTTCTATTGACTGATAATTTGTGCCTACCTCTTTCTGGTAGCTGAAAGTTATCCCCATCACCTTGAGATAACAAGTCTCAGTCAGGACAGCAGACCAACACAGAAAATATCCCATTCAACATTAACAAAGTTATAAAGACACATGTAATGGCAGCATCAACCAGGTGAAGACAGGTTAAAATTGAAAAAAAGGAAGAAGAAAGAAAGAAAGAAAGAAAGAAAGAAAGAAAGAAAGAAAGAAAGAAAGAAAGAGAGAAGAAAGAAAGAAGGAAAGAAAGAAAGAAAGAAAGAAAGAAAGAAAGAAAGAAAGAAAGAAAGAAAGAAGAAAGAAAGAAAGAAAGAAAGAAAGAAAGAAAGAAAGGAAAAGAAAGAAAGAAAGAAAGAAAGAAAGAAGAAAGAAAGAAAGAAAGAAAGAAAGAAAGAAAGAAAGAAAGAAAGATAGAAAGATAGAAAGAAAGAAAGAAAATGATAGAAAAATGAAAAAGAAAGAAAGAAAGAAAAAGAAAGAAAGAAAGAAAGAAAGAAAGAAAGAAAAGAAAGAAAGAAAGAAAGAAAGAAAGAAAGAAAGAAAGAAAGAAAGAAAGAAAGAAAGAAAGAAAGAAAGAAAGAAAGAAAGAAAGAAAGAAAGAAAGAAAGAAAGAAAGAAAGAAAGAAAGAAAGAAAGAAAGAAAGAAAGAAAGAAAAAAAGAAAAAAGAAAGAAAGAAAAAAAGAAAGAAAGAAAACACACACCAATGCGAGTAAGTATGTCTTCTTTTGTTGTTCATTGGTTAGTTGCGTATCCTTTACATGCCGTTGCAGAACCAACCCCAATAGCCCCTGGCTGTTGTGTGGTTTTTCTAGGCAAATTTACGACCAGTAGTTTGCCATTCTCTCTGGACGGTCGGCTTTCTTGATACCACTGTCGAAACCAACGCAAGGTGGATGGCCCGCAGTTGGGATCGAACCCGGCATTACGAAGCGTTCGCATCGACTTAGCCACAGAGCCGACAACATTACTTAACCTAAATATTAAAAATATATGACATTTTAAAGGGTTTTCACCGTACACGAAACTAGGCAGTGGAAAGACATGATTAAGAATTTCACACGGCTTGGATTCAAAAATGAGTTCTATAACTTCTATTAGTTAATTTAAGCGAGCTATGCTATTTAAGTTGGCTCTGTGGCTAAGTCGATTCGAACGCTTCATAATGCCGGGGTACCGGGTTCGATCACAGCTGCGGGCCATACGCCTTGCGTCGGTTTCGACAGTGGTATCAGGGAGCCGACCGTCCAAAAGCAATGGCAAACTACTGGACGTAAATTTGACTAGTGAAACCACACAACAGCCAGGGGCTGATTGGGTTGGTTTCTGCAACGTCCTGTAAAGGATACGCAACTAACCTTAGGCTATTTCAATATATTAATCAGTTTTTGTTCTGTCTGGTTAATATTCACGTGTTCACATAGACGGCCCTTTAATTCACTGGGGGTTGCGTGGTCTCGAGGTATTACGTCCGCCCCGTGTGCTAGAGGTCCTGGGTTCAGGCCCTGGTGAGGGCTGGCATATCTTCACGTGAAATTCTAGTAATTTCCCCTGGTCTCTGGCAGTTGGAAATATGATTAAAAATCTGTGTCAGTTGGAAGAAAAGCCGCGGCGCTGCAGGAAAATGTAGCAGTTAAAAATCTAACCAAAGGTATTTCAGGATCCTCGCCGGTGCTACGGAGCCCGTGCACTGCACTGAGCTTCTTCGGACTCACCTAGAGTTAGAAGAAGAACGGGACCACTATTCGGATGAGAATAACCCTGATACAAGTCCAAGATTCCTGTTCAACCGGTAGGTTATATTAAGGCCCCCGACTACAGCCGGGGTGGAACTTACAAATAACAAAAATTGCCTCTTATGTTGGCGCCTCGATCCAAAAACCCGGTTCAATATATAGGTTTGGTTATGTTAGGGCTTCAAAACATCAGACTGACTACTGACTTTCTACCCCACAAGGATATCACACAAGCGATAAACACCCGATGACACAATGTGCCACCATGTGGATGAGGATCACCGTAGAGAGGTCCCAGAAACCGCGTTTAACCTTTAGGCCATATTTATGACCGGGCTATATTGCGGCCCCAGGTAAGAGCCAGAGTAGGACTTCAAATAACGAAAAATGTCTTCCTAAAAAGGACGGCAAGTGATGATGCTTGGTAAAAATGTGTCGACTAGACTTACGAATCGTGGGGTGTTTTGACTGAATTTCTACCCCACCAGGACATCACACAAGCGACAAACACCCGATGACACAAAGTGCCACCATGCGGATGAGGATCATCGTGGAGAGGTCCCGGAAACCGCGTTCAGACATTTGGCCATAATGATGACCTGCCTATATTGCGGCCCCTGGCAAAAGCCAGAGTGGGGCTTCAAGTAACAAAAAAATTACGCGGATCGTGGGGCTTTAAAACATCGACAAAACTGCCTCGACATGGGGATGTAACTTGTAGTAGTACATTTTACCCCACTAGGGCATCACACAACTGATACTACTAACATGTCGACTGTTTGTTGGCTACAGAGGAAGTAGCCAGCGCACACGTGGAAATGTGATATAATTTGTGATTTATTAGTTCCTTCACATAAATGAAGAGCGTAAAAAACATGTTAGTTTCCGTTGTCACTTCACATTTTTCCGTTTTCTTGTCTCCCTTGCATTGTATTCTAATCGCCCTTTATGCACGATTGTTCCCCTTTAATTGTAGCAATGTTTGTTTCCTCTGCTATCACCACAACGACTGCTTTGTGGTTGGTTGATGGATCCCAAAACGACCCCTTAATTTATGGGTTAATAGGAAAGATCCATAACAACCTATGAGTTACAACAGTAATAAGCCACCTTGGTAATAACATGTGATCACCCAAGCGGCAATTGCCCATTGATCGTATGTTTTTCCTACAAGGAAATTTGCGGTCTTTGCAACAGCAGTCTTTTATTACGTCATTATTGAGGATGCACTTTGATTCATCAGGAGATCTGTCATCTTTGTAGTTTATATCCAGCTCGATGGGTGGTAATTTTATAACGGAGTCTCTGTGGTGGAGTGGTAAAACCGTTTGCAACACTATCTGAAAGTCGTAAGATCGTTTCACCAGAGGCTGGGCTTGCTTGTAACGATTGTAATCGCTTTTTTTACACTTTCCATTGCTACAGACAATATGTGCAAAGAAAAATATCTTTAAAAATGTTGTAATGATTTCGGACGCCCGTGTGTATTCTTACGCACGTACAAAAATTCCTTGGTATTTGGAAATAGAAAAAAAGTAGCCTAACGGAGATGCCGTGAGAAAGTCTAGAGTTGAAAACCTTCCCAAATATTTCAGTATCCTCGCCGATGCAACAGAGCTCGTGCGCTGCGATGAGGTTCTTCATACTCAGGCTTGAGTTAGAAGTAGAACGGAGCATTGATGGGTTACACCCGTTAGCCTTAAAGTTCATCCTTCGATAAAACATAAACTTGTTCAACCTACAAAAAATTAGTACTGAAAATACGTAACTTGGTTGTGAAACTGTACAATTTGGAGTTCCAGTACAATGTAGAGTTCCGGTACAATTTAGAGTTCAGGTACAATTTAGAGTTCCGGTACAATTTAGAGTTCAGGTACAATTTAGAGTTCCGGTACACTTTAGAGTTCTGGTACACTTTAGAGTTCCTTGTTGTGTGCTAAACCATAGGGACACATTTATTTTCTGTACAACATTGATGAAGAAGAAAGGTTGGTATTTGTTCCTCTAGCCACTCAGTTTTAAAGTCTGGTAATTTAATTACGCAACAGGTGTATCCTGGGGAAAACTAATCATTTTAACAACTGCACATCCTGGCTACACATATACCACAGCCACATTGGACTACTTGTTTTGTAGTGTCCCAGTATCTTCTTCTTCTTCTTCTTTTTCTTCTTCTTCTTCTTCTTCTTCTTCTTCTTCTTCTTCTTCTTCTTCTTCTTCTTCTTCTTCTTTCTTCTTCTTCTTCTTCTTCTTCTTCTTCTCCTCCTTCTTCTTCTCCTCCTCCTTCTTCTTCTTCTTCTTTCTTCTTCTCTTTTTCTTCTTTCTCTTCTTCTTCTTCTTCCGCTTCTTTTTCTCGTCTTCTTCTCTTCTTCTTCCTCTTCTTCTTTTCCTTCTTCTTCTTCTTTCTTCTTCTTCTTCTTCTTCTTCTTCTTCTTCTTCTTCTTCTTCTTCTTCTCCTTCCTTCTTCTTCTTCTCTTCTTCTTCTTCTTCTTCTTCTTCTTCTTCTCTTCTTCTTCTTCTTCTTCTTCTTCTTCTTCTTCTTCTTCTTCTTCTTCTTCTTCTTTCTTTTTTCTTCTTCTTGTTCTTAATCTTTGTATTTGTCTTTTCCTTCGTTCTCTTCTGCAGCTGTTTATCATCATTACCTGAACAAAATATTTGAATATGGTAATACTGTTTTGTGTGATGTAAAGAATAGCAAACGACACATTTCACCTAAGTAAGTAGGCAAGCGATATGAGATTTTTCTTGCCATGATCACAAGACTTTCGTGTCCTGACTTTGTACTGATGAATATACATGACATTTATCCTCCAGATCTTTCCAGTGACCAGTCTAGGCCCTTCCATGAATACTAATATAATGTTATACACAAGTACTCACAGCTTTAGGTAACTGTCGTTGGTCAGTCGTGTGGGACAGTAGCTTCTAGTGCATTCTTGTTGTAGTTAGCAAACACTGGAGGAGTAATTTCCATTCTTAGTGTTTTGAAAAAAAAACCTGATTTCAGTGTTTTTAAATTTGTTCTCCTCCTCCTCCTCCTCCTCCTCCTCCTCCTTCTTCTTCTTCTTCTTCTTCTTCTTCTTCTTCTTCTTCTTCTTCTTCTTCTTCTTCTTCTTCTTCTTCTTCTTCTCTTCTTCTTCTTCTTCTTCTTCTTCTTCTTCTTCTTCTTCTTCTTCTTCTTCTTTTTCTTCTTCTTCTTCTTCTTCTTCTTCTTCTTCTTCTTCTTCTTCTTCTTCTTCTTCTTCTTCTTCTTCTTCTTCTTCTTCTTCTTCTTCTTCTTCTTCTTCTTCTTATGCTTCTTTTTTTTTCTTCTTTTTTCTGCTTCTTCTTCTTCTTCTTCTTTTTCTCTTCTTCTTCTTCTTTTCTTCTTCTTTTTCTTTCTTCTTCTTCTTCTTCTTCTTCTTCTTCTTCTTTCTTCTTCTTCTTCTTCTTCTTCTTCTTCTTTCTTCTTCTTTTCTTCTTCTTTTTTCTTCTCCTTCTTCTTCTTCTTTTCTTCTTCTTCTTCTTCTTTTTTTCTTCTTCTTTTTCTTCTTCTTTTTCTTCTCCTTCTTCTTCTTTTTCTTCTTCTTCTTCTGTTTCTTCTTCTTCTTCTTCTTCTTCTTCTTCTTCTTCTTCTTCTTCTTCTTCTTCTTCTTCTTCTTCTTCTTCTTCTTCTTCTTCTTCTTCTTCTTCTTCTTCTTTTTCCTCTTCTTCTTATGTCCTATTTTGTATACCGCTAAGCGTCAAAGAGAGAAGTTAGAAAAATGTTCATGTTTTCTGCTGGTTCGTAGCTTGGGTTATAGCATAATGCCTTTCTGAAGTGTCTCTTTTCTTCCTTCATCTTTCTCATTGTTGGCAGCGTTCTTGACTTGTAGCCTGTTGTTCTCCTGTAGTACACTTAAGCTGCTGGCTTATTTGGTTCCATTTTGAGCAGATGCGTTTCGTTTTTTCGATGTGCTATCGAATCATTTACCTCTACCGTGACTAACATTTTTCCTAGTTTTCCACTGGTGTTTCTGTCTCTGCTTGTTGTTAGGTTTTGTGGCGTCCGTGGCTAAGGCGTTGCGATTCCGACTCGTAATCCAACGTACCGCGATCAAAACCCACTGCGGGCTGCGTGGATTTTTATCCTGGTATAGGACGTTGCAGGTCGACCCAGCTTCACATGGGTACCAGGATGGCTCTCCTGTGGAATTAGAGACGGCCGGCGGAATGCTGACCACATTACCTACCTAGTGCCGATTGGTCTGTAAAAATATGGGTGCTCTTCCCACTTGCCTGATGCGCCTAAAGGCGTGAAAAGAGATCTCTACTTTACTTGCCCCCTTTTTACCCAGTGGCAAGCGGGACATATAATGCTAGATTCATAATATTATAGACATTTGGCATTCCGTGTTGAGTTGAGTTGAGTCAAGAATTGATGTCACGGCACTCGGGGCATTCCCTTGCATGCTCCGTCCTCATCTTCAGCAGTCAGCACAGAGTTCCAGTACTGATGGTACCGGTCATAATCTGGACATTATATGTCCGTCTTGTCTTTCCCCTGAGTGTAGGGAGATGGCCAGACCCTCTGGTTACACCCAGGTGTCTCATTCTCTCCAGGCCATAATAATCTTCTGTCTCTACTGATTCCGTTGCTTGTTCCCAAAGGGCCTTGACCACATCTGCCTTGTCATGTATCAACTCACCACCCAGTGGTGCAGATCCAGCTAATCTGTCTGCCTGTTCATTACCCACCACGACGGCATTGCATGGAGAGAAGATCCAAAGTCTGCTCACTACCCGTTACCTTCCCCAGTGAATCTTACCACTCTGCTCCAAGCATCCGTCATCACCTTTCTCAGCATGCTTTTAGGGTCTGTTAAAATTAGGGCATGTGTATGCATCTTGTCTTGTTCTCTAGCCACCGGAGAGCTCGGCATTCCACGTTAATTTCGTAAACCATATACCTTTCAGCTTCTCTTTACGGGATTTTATATGCCACCAATTTTTGGCTGGTACATATAGGTAAAAAGTAAAGTAAAAAGTGAGATCCTTTTCATGCCTTTAGGTGCATCGTGATATGGGAAGCACCAATATTTTTACAGACCAATCGTCACTAGGGGTAATGTGGTCAGCATTACGCCGGCCGTCTTTACTTCCCCAGGACAGCCATAATGGTAACCCATTTTAGGCTGAGTCGACCTGCCACGTCCCCTACTATGAAAAAAAAATCCCCGCAGCTATTAGTGGGTTTCGATCGCCGTACGTTGGAATTACGAGTCGGACTCGCAACGCCTTAGCCACGGACGCCGCTGGTACACATAGTCAAGATTATTTGTTAAAGTATCCAGTATTGTAGGGATCAAACCAAATACATCAAGCTAGTAGGCAAGCGTCTAGCCACCGACTATATCTGCCTGAGAGTCAAGGAACTAACAGTATGCCAGATCTGTAAAGCGGATGAACACACACAATGCAAGTTCTGTAACAAGGCTGAAATGTAGTGTTCCGAGAGTTCGAAGGGGAGTGGGAGCAGGCAGACCAACTACCATTTTCAAACAATTTGTAACAGGCGACTAACTGAGGATTCTCTTAAGGGGTCACTACACGGCATTTTTTCCAATTGATGACAAAAATATCACTTTTTCAATGTGTTCATTTTTGTAATGTTTGGCATTGGTAGAATAGATTACACACTAAAATTTGTGTCATTGGTAAACAGTTTAGCATTGAAAAGTTAATACTAAAAACACCAACCCATGCACTTTTTTAAGATAAAAAAATGTTTAAAAGTCACTTTTCTAACAATTCTATTTTTGTTGTTGTTGATTGTGTGTGGGATCTCCTAAAATCTCAGCTAATATAAAGACTAGAGATGTGAAATGTGGTGTGAATACTCCTAACACAATACTATAGGGTAAGGTCTATTTAAAATTACCGTTTATTGAGTAATTTGTATTTAAATTTGATTATTATCTTAAAAGGCTACATTTTTGTATTTTTTTCTTTTTTCTTTTGTCAAAATCTGCTTGTTCCGCTAGGCGTCGCAGTCTATCAGATGATCGGCAACCGAGCCAGGGCGCGCTCAGTCGCTTCATATGCCGTGATGTTATGAAGTCTCAAGCTGTCCGTGACTCCTTCAATCCATCTTCTTCTTGGTCTTCCCCTGCCTCTTGGTGTTTCGATTTTCATGTTGTATGCTCTTGATGCTGGCATCGTTGGTTCCATTCTCATTAGGTGACCAAACCATTTCATTCTTTGCTTCTCAATAAATTTAACGATGGGTATGGTTCCAATAGTTCTTGTAATCACATCGTTTCCCACTCGATCTCTTCTGGTTTTATTCGCAGCCATTCTCAAACATCTCATTTCACAGGTGGTTAGTTGTATTTTTTTAACATACCTAAATTTTAATATTCTAAAAAAATATTTAGAAATATCTTTGAAGTGAATAAACTAGACCTGACCCTGAACATAGGTTTAACGTTCATGTTTCAATCATCTATTTCTCAATACCTCTGTTTGTTTCTGAAATTTTAGCTGTCTAAGTACATGTTGTTTTTTCATCAAGATGGCGGCTGTTGCCATGGCAACCATGTTTTTTTTACACTTGAAGTATTCAAATTTATCAACATGCATCCCTACAAATGACCATTATAAAATAACTGGTCTAACATTGTAAATAAATAAAAAAAATTCCTGTATTGGTCCAAAAGGTGCGAATATCACAGCCTAGCCGTAAACAACAACATACGGTGTCAGCCACCCTTTTAAGAGCGAAGACTGGAAAAGAAGCTTTTACTAAGCAATATCTAATTGACTTTCAAGTCTGTTCTGCTAAAAGTGGCTCTCGTGTAGAGACAAACAGATTCCAAACAACCGTTTACCCAAATAAGCTGAACAAAGTGTTTCCCAAAAACACGAG
Organism: Candidula unifasciata; assembly: GCA_905116865.2. Lineage (NCBI taxonomy): Eukaryota > Metazoa > Mollusca > Gastropoda > Stylommatophora > Geomitridae > Candidula > Candidula unifasciata. The sequence continues at coordinate 341,693 of CAJHNH020008528.1, read as the reverse complement.
AACAGCATTAAGGGCGGGATTGAGACTGGTCGAGTGATTTAGACCGTGTGTGTTTAACAGGAATGAACTCAGGAAAACAAGATCAAGTAATCAGTAAGGAATCAGAGAAATGAGTCGGTGCGAAATCAACGGAAATCACAAAGTAAGTCAATTTGGTTGATACATGTCATCAGATCGAGGCGATAAAGCTTTATTTTGTATTTTTTTCCGATTAAAATAGAGAGCCCACAAACTGCGTGCATTTATGTTTTTTTAGGATGGTGTGGGGGTAAAAGAAATGTTAGTCTCTGCATATAGAGTAGGTCTCTTTTTCATTCACAAGTTGGTTGTGCTAGTCGATTTTCCTGAAGTTATGGGTGTATCCCGCTCTGTTCTTTGTTTTCTATGATGTCCTGCATTTACGTTTTCATTTCGCGAAAGTGAATGCCTGTGACATAGGTTGCAGCACTCTCTAGGAGGATTGTGTTAGAGCTAGTTTTTCCGTGTTTTTAAAGTGTTAAAAGAGCTGGTGTGCTAAAATATACAGCACGCTATATCAAAGGCAATGCGGCGTCCGTGGCTAAGGCGTTGCGAGTCCGATTCGTAAGCCAGCATACCGGCTGCGTGGATTTTTGTCGTGGTATGGGACGTCGCAGGTTGACCCAGCCTAAAATGGGTACCAGGATGGGCTGTCCTGGGAAAGTAAAGACAGCCGGCGTAATGCTGACCACATTACCCACAGTGCTGATGGTCTGTAAAAATATGGGACGCTCTGCCCATATGCCCGATGCGCCGAAAGGCGTGAAAAGGGATCTTTACTTTACTTTTTTACTTTTATATCAAAGGCAATGCGGAACACCCTCGTAACATTGTGGGAAGGTAACGGGGCTCATGAACTACCAATCAGAAGTAAGCTAGTGTGTATATGTGCGGGGTCTGGGGAGACTAACATTGCTTTAACCCAGTAGATGACAATGAGTGCTGAAGGTGGTCAGCGTCTGTGGACTTATGGCTGCCTGGCCAGTGTACTCACACGAATCGTTCAGGTTTATTGGTCCTGACCAATGATTCAAACCAGGACGCTTGGCTCACGTCATTTTTTTTTTCTTAGTCTAAGGTAGTAGAGTTACAGACCCTTGTCTATGCCTTTAGGCATGTTGCGCATATCGGGCTGGACCTATATTTTATAACCAATCGGTAATTGGAAAAAAGGACTGAAGTCTACTCTCTCTCCTCCTCTTTTTCTCTCTCTCTCTCTCTCTCTCTCTCTCTCTCTCTCTCTCTCTCTCTCTCTCTCTCTCTTGGTCTCTCTTTGTGTGTATCCGTGAGTTTGAATGTGTGTCGCTTTCTCTGTGACTATGTTGTGTCGGTGTGTGTGATGTCGTGTCTGTGTGTGGGATGTCGTGTCTGTGTGTGGGATGTCGTATCTGTGTAAAGTAAAGGTTCCTTCTCCAAGCCTTTAAGCGTATTGGGCATATATGGGCTAGACCTTCGGTATTTTGTGAGTGATGTGCTCAGCGGTCTCGCCGGCTGTCTTTACTTCCCAGGAACTTTTCATCCGCAGGCGAACGTCTAGCCTCTACACCATGGTGGCTCCTTATTTTGCCTTTTTAATTTTTGTATAATAGTAGCTCGTTGCTTTTTAAAACAGTCTTATGACAAATCTTTAGACTCATCCAAGATGCAAACAGTGGGAAAGGGGGAGTGAGAAGCAGCAACGAAATTCTTCTTCTTCCTTATTCGTTCGCTTGAAATAAATTCTCTATATCTGCAATGTTGTCTCTAGTACGAATTTCACTGTCTTATGTAATTCCCTCAACGACCCGTGAAGTTTGACTTGCACCGATGTTTCTCTTGGCCAAAAGTTTTGCCTTGAAATGTTGTATTTGGGACAGTCTTGGAGGACAGGATCTGTTGTCTCAGGTGCTAGTTCACATGTGCACATGGCTGATTTGCCGATTGTATTAGTTTAGTTTAAATCACCATTGATTACTTGTTTCTTGGCGACTAAAAGACTAAAATGGCTGGGGCAAGCTGAAAGATTACTACACGACAGAGAGGTAAAACTGTGTATACAAGGGAGTTGAAAGGTCATAGATCACGACAGACATACAAATACTAAAACAGAGTGAAGCATGAAACGGCAGACGCTCTACTAGCGGAAAAAGTCCTTTTACTTACTTCACATCATCGTCATCATCATCATCATCTTCCTCATCAACATCGTCATCATCAACATCGTCATCATCAACATCGTCATCATCAACAACGTCATCATCATCATGGCTATCATCATCGCCAGCATCATCATCATCCTCATCATCATCGCTATCATTATCATCATCGTTGCCATAATCATCATCATGATCCTCATCATCATTCCGTAACACTGCGTGTCATTGGGTCAACAGTTCCTGTTGACTGTCTGATCAGATCTCTCCACCTTTGACGGTCAGATGCGATGGACTTCACAGTTACATGACCTCCAATCAGTCAGTCTTCCTATATCTGCCTCTTCTCCTCCTTCTTTCTAGTGAGCCCTGCAGTATTGTTATTGAGAGGCCGTTAGATCTTATTACATGTCCATACCATTGTATTTTCCATCTTTTACAGTGTAGTTAAAAGAGGTTCATAACTGCCAATATGTTGGTTAACTATACGGCGATCCTCGCAATGTATGATCTAGTCTCTGTTTGCTTTGCCATAAATGTTTATGAAAAATCGCATTTCCAAAGCTTATATCTTGTTTTCGAGTTATACTGGCAAAGTTGTCAGCTCTGTGGCTAAGTCGATGCGAACGCTCCGTAATGCCGGGGTGCCGGGTTCGATCCCAGCTGCGGACCATGCGCCTTGCGTTGGTTTCGACAGTGGTATCAGGGAGCCGACGCCCAGAAAGCAGTGGCAAACTACTCGATATAAATGTGCCTAGAGAAACCACACAACAGCCAGGGGCTGCTGGGGTTGGTTCTGCAACGTCCTTAAAGGATACGCAACTAACCTTACTGGTAAAGTCCACGTTTCACAGCTAAATGTAAAAATGGGTAGTGCTCTGAGCAATCGAAGCTTTTTTTTTTTAATTGAAATGTTTTTTGGATCTCCATAATGTTTGCTCTTAGCAAAGATTGAAGTTGTCTGAGCAATCATAGATATGACTTCTGGTCTTGACCATAGGTCACTTAAAATGAATTTCTAAATATGTGGATGATTGACTTGTTTTAATTTGTCATCTTTGGCCCTACTTCACTAGACAGGGCCCTAGACACACACTGGGAACCACCATGGTGTAGCGACTAGACGCTCGCTTCGAGCCCAAAACTTGTATGCTCAAATCCCCATCTTGCTGGAGTTTTTTTTTCTTTTTCGAAAAATGACTTTGATTCCCGGATTGACCCAGCGTTAAATGTATTCCAGGTTAAGTCCTGGAGACTTACAGATTCTGACGGCGGGATGTTGACCATATTACCCACAAGTCCTGAGACTTACAGGCTGACGGCAATATGTTGACCACATTACCCACAAAGTCCTGAGACTTACAGGCTGACGGCGGGATGTTGACCATATTACCCACAGAGTCAGGAGACTTAAAGACTGAATGCGGGATGTTGACTACATTACCCACAAAGTCCAGAGACTGACAGGTTGACGGCGGGATGTTGACCATATTACCCACAGAGTCAGGAGACTTAAAGACCGACGGCGTATTACCCACAGAGTCCGGATACTGACAGGTAACGGCGGGATGACCATATTACCCACGTGAGACTTAAAGGCACGGCTTTTTTTTTTCTGGCTGTTGTGGTTTTTATAGGCAAATTCACGTCCAGTAGTTTGCTACTACTTTCTGGACGGTTAAATTCTGGATACCACTGTCGAAATTAACGCAAGCCGCAAGGCCTGCAGCTGGGATCGAACCCAGGACCCTGGCATTACATCACACATCTTGTGCTGATTGGTCTATAAAGTAAAGGTCTAGCCCCATATGCCTTTAATCCTTTACTTAAATTTTTTTTCTTGCGCGTTCACAACGCCTAAGGCACGGACGCCGACGAGTGCCAATTGGCCTATAAGATATAGGTCTAGCCCTATATGCCCAGGAGCCACACGCGTGTAGCAGCTAGACGCTCGACAGCTGATTCAAAGGGTATTAGGTTTAGGATCTAACCTAGCTGAATTTTATTTTACATAAATGAGCTTGGCTCCTACGTCGGCATAAC
>CAJHNH020008528.1:325000-332500 GCA_905116865.2 Candidula unifasciata | reverse complement strand
GGCTGTGTATGTGTGTGTATGTATGTGTATACATGTGTGTGTAAGTGAGTGAGTGGGCGTGTGCATGTGAGTGTGTGTTCGACCGACTAATACACATGGTAAAACGGGCAGTAGTGACAGTTTTCTTCGTTTTTTGTTTTTTCTAGTTGTTGTGGTGGTGGCGTTGGTGTTAGTAGAAGTAATACTTGATGGGTGTTGTGATAAATTTTCCACTGGTGGGCTTTAATTTCTAATTACAATTCCTGCTACCCATTTTATTCTGGGTGGACATGGATGCCAAAATCAATCTAAAAAAAAAAAAATGTTTGATGAATTTCAAGTCCTTCGGAAAGGGAGAGAGGAATAGTCGGTCGGATTGGCAGAGAAAAGGGGGTGGGGGGGGGGGGGGGGGGAGGGGGTTGTGAGGTTATTGACAGAAACTGTTAACTGAAAGAGCTCAAAACATGATTAACTGTGTTCATTTTTTAATCATTTATATTTTTATAACACTACTGATACCGAATTTGTGGTTAGGTTTTTTTTTTTTTTTTAAAGACGTACGGAGGTAAACTTCACTATGTTCAATATGTATATTGAGTAGATTTATACACAAATAAAACTAGTTTCATTATTTTGCAATCTGTGGGAGTTTTTTTTTTTTTTTTTTTTTTTCAGGTAATTATGGTTATGAATATAAATTAGTGTGCTATACATTATTATTTTAATTATTGTTATATTTTCTAACAGCACACTAATTTATCTTCAAAATGAAAATAATTTTTAACGCGTTGCAAATTAATAAGACTGTAGTTTAATTTGTTTATAAATCTATTGGATACACATAGTGAACATACGGCCCCTCGGAGAGTTAAAAAAACGGGAATTTCATTTGACCTGGATGGCCTTATAAAAGATAGTGGGCCGCGTTTATTACTAGTCGGTTTCTAGGTTAGGCGTTGCGAACAAGCTTCAGAATGCGGGGATGCCGGGTTCAATCCCAGCTGCAGATTGTTTATCTTGCGCTGTTTGCCACAATGGTACCGAGAGCTGAATAAATGGCAGTAGCAAACCACTGAACGTAAAATTTGCCTAGGAAAACCACAACAGCCACATAATGCTGAGGTTGGTTCTGTGACGCCCTGTAAAGGATACGCAACTAACTAAATATTTATTACTAACTGTGTCCGTCTTTCTCCATTTCTGTGATATTCATTTATTCGTGCATTCGTGGACAACTTTGAATTTTCAAGTAAGGCATTCTTAACCTCGATTCCTCAGGTGGTTAAAATCATCATTTAGCTGTTTAAAGTTCTTTATCTCAATCAATATTTGTCATGGGAAAATTTCACAAACATTAAATATCATATTTTTCAAATTTGTTTTTGTCTTAAATACATGTTTCTCCTTCTCGTTGGAAAGCTTTTTTAATTGTTAAGTTTTGTAGAAGAAATGCCTGTGGCGATTAATGCAATTATTATTTAATTACATTTTTTTTTTAATTTTCAACTTAACTATTGTTAAGATAGTAGTGACCTAGCTTTTATTCTTACCATATTCATTGTAACTATTTAGATGAACTGAATTACTTTATAAAGTGTTCGTTACATAATAAGAAAACAAGGGGACAGACTTCAACTTCTTTTGTTGGCTCACTGATACCAGTTTGTAGCCCAGTGTCGTGGCTTTTTGTATTTGTCTTGTGCTTCTCGGGTGGCTTGGGTGGTGGGTTGTTCATCTCTTTTATAGGTTTCAGCTGCATCATTTATCCTGGTTCGGTGTCCTTTTTATTGTTCATGTTTGGCACTGATAGCATAAAGTAGGAACGAAGATGCTATTAATATTTGCTGTTTTGCTGGAACGGACAGACTTCTCATCAAGAACGCTGGGAGAGGGGGTGAGGCAGGAGAAGACCAGCAGTTTGGTATCATGGTTTGGAGGAACATGTATCAGAAATCGTCCTAAGTACAAGAGACATAATTCTGCAGACAAAGACGATGACCAACATTTAATTGATTTTTAAGAATAGATAGCTCAGCACACACTGGGCATAATACCTATATGTTCTCCGTCTCCTGTAGCAAATCTCTTGAGTTATAAATGCTAACTGTTTAGTTTAGTTAGTTGCGTATCCTCTACAGTACGTTGGAGAACCAACCACAACGTTGTTTTACTGTTGTGCTGTTACTAAGCATTGCCATTCTCAGACGAAATTAGCAAATTATTACAAAACAAACACTGAAATGGGAAAAAAAACGGTCTGAGAAAAAGAGGACGTTCAAAATAAACATTAAGAAGAACGTTATTAAGAGAGGATAAATGTATACTGGGCTGACTTTTATGTCAAAAATTGGGAGAGTTGCATGCAAAAGAGCGGAGTGGATTTTTCTAACGGCACACGAAGGATAATGATGATGATGAGTTTGCCATTGCCACTGAAAGGCTCGCTCTCGATGCCTCTGTCGAAACCAACGCGGGTGCTTCTGCACGTTTCCCGTAGCGCACTGTCTGTAAACTCGTCGTTATCTTCCTCTCATCCGTCCCTCCTTGCCAGATCCACACTTCCTTCCTCGTTCACACATCCCTACACATTTTATTACATCTAAACTCGCGTCTTCTGTCAGAATTCGTTCATAAGTGGTCTTTAGATTGTCTCCTTTGTTCAGTACGTGTTTCTTTTGTTGCCAAATAATCCTCTCATTCATGTCCTCGCACTCCTGCATCTCCCGGAGAGTGTACATCCACGGTAGTCCCCACAGAGTCGATGTGCTGATGCTTGATATCCACTCAAGTCACATTTGTCAGTTTGGAACCTTCCGCAGTACTGGAACCTTCCGCAGTACTGGAACCTTCCGCAGTACTGTAACCTTCCGCAGTACTGGAACCTTCCGCAGTACTGGAACCTTCCGTAGTACTGGAACCTTCCGCAGTACTGGAACCTTCCACAGTACTGGAACCTTCCACAGTACTGGAACCTTCCGCAGTACTGGAACCTTCCACAGTACTGGAACCTTTCGCAGTACTGGAACCTTCCACAGTACTTGAACCTTCCACAGTACTGGAACTCTCCGCAGTACTGGAACCTTCCGCAGTACTGGAACCTTCCACAGTACTGTAACCTTCCGCAGTACTGGAACCTTCCGCAGTACTGGAACCTTCCGCAGTACTAGAACTTTTCGCAGTACCGACTAATTTCAGACACTAATTCCTCTGGTGATCCTATATTCTGTTTTTAAATTACATTACCTTGGCTCCCAGGTCGACCCAGCCTTAAATAAGTACCAAGCACTGTCGTGGGAAGTAAAGGCGGCTGGTGTGATGTTGACCACATCAACCACCAAGTACTGATTTGTCCATAAATTATAGGTCTAGCCCTATATGACCAACAAACCTTAAGGCGTGGAAACAGGTCCTTTGCTTTACATTGTTTGGGATAGAAAGAGATGTCAGACAAAAACAGAAAGGAAATACGCAACCTCCATAAAGGAATAAAAACATCATATGACAAAATAAAATACTGGAGTGCATGGTTAGCTCTGACAACACTTGCTGTAATCGAACTCCACCCAAGTGTTTCCTAGGAGCAGAAGCACGCCCTGGAGACCGGGCTATCGCAGCCGACCCGTCGAGTGTGAAACTTTATGAAATGAAAGTATCATATGAAATCTCCTGGGGAATTACTTCGGTTCGTTCCGTGAGTCTCCTTCCAGTCTTTGTCCGTGAAGAGATAGACGTGCACACAGCTGGATCAAGTTGTGGGTAAACGGTGTTGGGATCATGTCTTTATCGAAACCTGCTTAAATATTTCGTACCAAACGGAGGTTACGTACCTATATTCGAATTAGTTTTCATTTATAGCATGATTATGTGACTTAGCAGTTCCTGAAATCATTTTGCAAGACGCGTTTTTCTTCTTCTTTACGTTTACCGGCGCGTTTGCTTAGAAGTCGTTTCCTTGTGATGTGCAATTTTTGTTGTTGTTGTTGTTGTTATTCGAAGCCCCATTTTGGCTTGTGCAGGGGGCCCTAAATATAGCCGGGCTATAAATATTGCCCTTCGTAATGCCGGGGTGCCGGGTTCGATGCCAGCTGTGGGCCATGCACCTTGCGTTGGTTTCGACAGTGGTATCAGGGGACCGACCGTCCAATTAGCAATGGCAAACTACTGTACGTAAATTTGCCTAGAGAAACCACACAACAGCCAGGGGCTAATGAGGTTGGTTCTGCAACTTCCTGTAAGGGATACGAAACTAACCTTATAAACACGGCCTAACGGCTGAACGGAGATACCGAAACCTCTCCAAGGGTGATCCTCATCCGCATGGTGGCAGTTTGTGTCACCGGGTGTTTATCGCTTGTGTGATGTCCTGGTGGGGTACAACTTACATACCTACATACGTTTACCGGCTGTAAACACAGCCAACACGTTTTGTTTGATTCTTCGTCCGGTTCTGGACTTAACTCTTGTTCCAAAACTTCAGTTTTAGTGTGTACATCCGTTTTACAACTCTGTCTTAGTTGTAAGCAGATTGATGGTTCCTCCACTCTCACACAGATGCACTCTGACTTCGTAGGAAACAGCTGTAATTAGTCGACTTGTTCAACAAGCTTGTCGAGGGAGCAATGCCTCTAACTCCCTCCCCCCCCCCCCCCACCCCCATGGGGCCCTGAAACCTCTCTCTATCTATATATATATATATATATATATATATATATATATATATATATATATATATATATATTTGAGAATGACCTCTGGGAATGTATTTTATTATTATTATTATTATTATTATTATTATTATTATTATTATTATTATTATTATTATTTATTATTATTATTATTATTATTATTATTTGTCTGGTAGTCGTGAGTTCAAATATATATCATAGTCATGACCATCACCCCCAAAAGAGCTATTTATATTCCACATAAGGCTCCCAGCCTACCTCCCCATCCCATTCTTCTTCTTCTTCTTCTTCTTCTTCTTCTTCTTCTTCTTCTTCTTCTTCTTCTTCTTCTTCTTCTTCTTCTTCTTCTTCTTCTTCTTCTTCTTCTTCTTCTTCTTCTTCTTCTTCTTCTTCTTCTTCTTCTTCTTCTTCTTCTTCTTCTTCTTCTTCTTCTTCTCTTCTTCTCTTCTTCTTCTTCTTCTTCTTCTTCTTCTTTCTTCTTCTTCTTTCTTCTTCTTCTTCTCTTCTTCTTCTTCTTCTTCTTCTTTCTTCTTCTTTCTTCTTTCTTCTTCTTCTTTCTTCTTCTTCTTCTTCTTCTTCTTCTTCTTCTTCTTCTCTTCTTCTTCTTCTTCTTCTTCTTCTTCTTCTTCTTCTTCTTCTTCTTCTTCTTCTTCTTCTTCTTCTTCTTTCTTCTTCTTTCTTATTCTTCTTCTTCTTCTTCTTCTTCTTCTTCTTCTTCTTCTTCTTCTTCTTCTTCTTCTTCTTCTTCTTCTTCTTCTTCTTCTTCTTCTTCTTCTTCTTCTTCTTCTTCTTCTTCTTTTCTTCTTCTTCTTTTACTTCTTCTTCTTCTTCTTCTTCTTCTTCTTCTTCTTCTTCTTCTTCTTCTTCTTCTTCTTCTTCTTCTTCTTCTTCTTCTTCTTCTTCTTCTTCTTCTTCTTCTTCTTCTTCTTCTTCTTCTTCTTCTTCTTCTTCTTCTTCTTCTTCTTCTTCTTCTTCTTCTTCTTCTTCTTCTTCTTCTTCTTCTTCTTCTTCTTCTTCTTCTTCTTCTTCTTCTTCTTCTTCTTCTTCTTCTTCTTCTTCTTCTTCTTCTTCTTCTTCTTCTTCTTCTTCTTCTTCTTCTTCTTCTTCTTCTTCTTCTTCTTCTTCTTCTTTCTTCTTCTTCTTCTTCTTCTTCTTCTTCTTCTTCTTCTTCTTCTTCTTCTTCTTCTTCTTCTTCTTCTTCTTCTTCTTCTTCTTCTTCTTCTCTTCTTCTTCTTCTTCTTCTTCTTCTTCTTCTTCTTCTTCTCTTCTTCTTCTTCTTCTTCTTCTTCTTCTTCTTCTTCTTCTTCTTCTTCTTCTTCTTCTTCTTCTTCTTCTTCTTCTTCTTCTTCTTCTTCTTCTTCTTCTTCTTCTTCTTCTTCTTCTTCTTCTTCTTCTTCTTCTTCTTCTTCTTCTTCTTCTTCTTCTTCTTCTTCTTCTTCTTCTTCTTCTTCTTCTTCTTCTTCTTCCTTCTTCTTCTTCTTCTTCTTCTTCTTCTTCGTCTTCTTCTTCTTCTTCTTCTTCTTCTTCTTCTTCTTCTTCTTCTTCTTCTTCTTCTTCTTCTTCTTCTTCTTCTTCTTCTTCTTCTTCTTCTTCTTCTTCTTTCTTCTTCTTCTTTCTTCTTCTTCTTCTTCTTCTTCTTCTTCTTCTTCTTCTTCTTCTTCTTCTTCTTCTTCTTCTTCTTCTTCTTCTTCTTCTTCTTCTTCTTCTTCTTCTTCTTCTTCTTCTTCTTCTTCTTCTTCTTCTTCTCTTCTTCTTCTTCTTCTTCTTCTTCTTCTTCTTCTTCTTCTTCTTCTTCTTCTTCTTCTTCTTCTTCTTTCTTCTTCTTCTTCTTCTTCTTCTTCTTCTTCTTCTTCTTCTTCTTCTTCTCTTCTTCTTCTTCTTCTTCTTCTTCTTCTTCTTCTTCTTCTTCTTCTTCTTCTTCTTCTTCTTCTTTCTTCTTCTTCTTCTTCTTCTTTCTTCTTCTTCTTCTTCTTCTTTCTTCTTCTTCTTCTTCTTCTTCTTCTTCTTCTTCTTCTTCTTCTTCTTCTTCTTCTTCTTCTTCTTCTTCTTCTTCTTCTTCTTCTTCTTCTTCTTCTTCTTCTTCTTCTTCTTCTTCTTCTTCTTCTTCTTCTTCTTTCTTCTTCTTCTTCTTCTTCTTCTTCTTCTTCTTCTTCTTCTTCTTCTTCTTCTTCTTTCTTCTTCTTCTTCTTCTTCTTCTTCTTCTTCTTCTTCTCTTCTTCTTCTTCTTCTTCTTCTTTCTTCTTCTTCTTCTTCTTCTTCTTCTTCTTCTTCTTCTTCTTCTTCTTCTTCTTCTTCGTATTCTTCTTCGTATTCTTCTACTTCAGCATTCCGAGCTCTTGATGTTTATTGCTGCATATTTCACCAGCCTCCCATCATCTCTCTGGTTGACCTTCTCTTTCCAGTTGGTAACACGAAATATTTGAAGCTCTGTCTGGACATTATCTCTCCATCGTTTTCGTGGTCTGCCTCTTGGTATACGACCGTTCAGCTTCCTTGTGTGTAGTTTTTACCTCTCTGTCATATGACATTCTTTCAATATGCCCCAGCCATTTTCCGAGATTACGTGTCTTTGTGTGTGTATGTGTGTGTGTGTGTATGTGTGTGTGTGTGTGTGTGTGTGTGTGTGTTTTGGTAATCGATTGAAGTCCTATTGAGTTCATCTTCTTCGGCTGTAAACTTCGGTGGAAAGTTCTGGTAGTTCGTCCATTTCTGGACTTTAGTCTTGCTCCAGAACCTGTGTGTTGCATGTGCATCCGTTTAACAGGGCTGACTCATTCACATGCAGACTGTTGGTTTTTTGCCTCTCAGGCAGATGTACTCCGACTTCGAAGGACGC
>CAJHNH020008528.1:267500-320000 GCA_905116865.2 Candidula unifasciata | reverse complement strand
ATGTCATTAGTATTATTGTTGTTGTTATTGTAATTGTTGTTCTTATTGTTAATATTGTTGTTGTTATTAGTGTTATTGTTATTATTGTTGTTGTTATTACCATCGTTGTTATTATCGTTGTTGTTATTGTTGTTGTTATTATCGTTGTTGGTATTTTTTGTTATTATTATTGTTGTTTTGTGATTATTGTGGTTGTTATTATTGCTACCGCTGTCGGCGTCTGTGGCTTAGGCATTGCTAGTGCACTTCATAATGCCAGGGTGCCGGGTTCGATCCCAACTGTGCGCCTTGCGTTGGTTTCATCAGTGGTATCGAGAAGCCGACCGTCCAGGAAGCATTGGCGAACTACTAGACGTAAATTTGTTGAGAAAAACTACCACAGCCTAAAAATGGTGGGATTGGTTCTGCAACATCCTGTAAAGAATACGCAACCAACTAATGCTACCGCTACTACTACTATTGCTGTTATTACGAATTCTGTTATATTTGTGCACTTGAACAAGACTTAGGTTCTTAGAGAACCCCCCCCCCCACACCCACCCACCCACCCCATGTAGGAAACGAGTTGGGAATGTGAGGCGAAGTCCCTCCCCCCACCCACCCCATGTAGGAAACGAGTAGGAAATGTGAGGCGAAGTCCCCCTTCCCCCTTTCCTTCTTTGAGAGCTCACCCAGCCCCCCCCCCCTTTTCCCCCTATGTTTTCTTTGGTGTATTCGCTTCTGCTACCTATGTCTGTCAGTAAGTCACATTACCACTTTTTCTTCTTCTTCTTCTTCTTCTTCTCGTCCTACTCCTGATCTTCCTTCTTCTTCTTCTTCTTCTCATCCTCAACGTCTACAACTGTTGTGCTTTTCAACTTCCGGTATTAAAAGGCATCAAGTGCGAGTCTCGTTGGTACGCGATTCTTAGATACTGGTATTTACGGCCGGGGATATTGCACCTGTCAATCGCTTGCCTGAGCGACCATTAGGTCTGCTTCGTGTCTGAGAGAACTCTCTCTGATACACCATCTGGCGTTTGTCGTCTCGACACGTCCAAACCAGTTGATCTGTTGTCTCTTGATAGACGTTCTCTGTGTGGGTTCCTAAGCCCTGTTATTGGGGGGAGGGGGAGGAGAATAGACCCACTGCCTACCCAAAAGCATGTCGTAAGGGTCAACTAACTGGGAGTTTCCTTCGAGGTCTGAGTGCATCTGTCTGAGAGGCAAGGGACCAGCAGACTGCAAATGAGTCAGATCTGTAAGACGGATGCACACGCAACACTCAGGTTCTGAAACAGGACTGCAGTCAAAAAGTAAATGAACAACCAAAACTTTCCGCCAGAGTTTACAGCTGGTGAACGCGAAGAAGAAGAAAGACTGACGTCTTCATGCCTGATCTTGTCTTCTCTAGTTACACTCTGTATTCTTCATAGAAATTGTATTTATGTTACTTCGATATGTCTTTTCCCATTCATTCTTTTTGTCCGTGTTCAGCGCAAGAAACAATGTGTTAGTAAAAATACTACATAGCTTAGTGTTCTGTAGGTGTCTGTTGTTACATGTTTGTTCTGCTAAACTGGTAACATCTGTCCAATCATTCAGGTGTCTTTATTGTAGTGCTATAATTATATCCTACCCCAGACAGGGAAAATCTACAGGTCACGGGTCAGTCTAAAATTTCAGGGGACGGTAGAAAGGCTGCTTGCAGTCGTGGGACCTGGATTGCATGCAGTCGTAGGACCTAGGCTGCACTCTCTCGTGGGATGTAGGTGTGTTAGGGTTAGGGCCAGTTCTAGATGTTTTGGGGTCGTTACAGCATCAGAAAGCCGGGGAAACCCAGTCTTACCACCCTCTAAAATGTTTGAATGTCCTGTGACGTCATCTGGGGTAGGATATGAATAAAGAACCTTAATTATATGTGTGTTTAAAGTCAGTTTTTCTTTTTTCATTAGCTAACATTTTGCTCCTTAGATATTTGAAGTCTCTTGCTTGCTTGAGCTGCTTTTCTTTGCATATCTTCATTTGTTGCTTTGTTATTGCAGTGGTCATTATTTTTGTTCGTTGTTGTTGTTTCCACTGTAGTCGCATTATTTCTACACGAAAGTGCCCGTTAACATCTCACAAAGATTGCACCCCAGTTTCTCTCAATCATATATTTTTTAATACAATTCCTAACCTCATATGTGGCCCGGCTCTCTAGCGTAGTTGGCTAAACAGGACTACGCGTTGACCCGGTGACGAACACCTTGTGGTCCTGGTTCACGCCCGGGGGTAGGCAGAAAAGCCACATTTCTCCCAGATTTACGGTATTTACAATGTAATCAAGGCCGAAGGGTTGCGATATCTATAATACCGAGCCTAAGGGTTAACAACTCATGGCTTCTGGATACAGTTTTCAGGCGGACAAACTTTTCATCTGGCAGTCCGCAGCGGATAAACAGCACGTACGCTCCAGCATTCTGACATTCTTAGGACAGACTTTGAAACAAAACAACAAGCTTTCACTAGCCACAAACATTTTTTCTTAATGACCGTTTCTGCAAAAGCAAAATAAACGTTGATGCCAAATGTCCTTGTTATCTAAAGATTAATGAAACCGGCCAATTAAAGCCAAATAACGCCCAGCCATCCCCCCCCCCCGCCCCCGACCTTCATATCTTTAGAACCTTTTGACCCTAATATCTCTAGGACCTTACGACCTTCAAATCTTCAGGATTTTCCTACCTTCAAGAGCTTCAGACCTTCAGGGTGTTAGAGTTGGGGTTGGTGTTAGTCGGTGTTTATTTCAAACCGCAACACCCCTAGAATATTTTAGTTTCTGGCATCTCCTAGATTCCCCCTTTTTGAAGTGAATAAAAATAAAGAACCGCTGCTGTTTTGTTGCTGCAGTAACAGTTTCAATCAATACTAACAGCAGTGGTAACTTTAGTCAACACGGCAATAAAACATCCGTTAAGTGCTCCTCTCCACCCCCGAGAAATAAGTCACAACTGGGCGGAGTGCTCTCCACAAGCGCTACCTAATTACTTGTAGTACTTTGACCTCAATGGCCAGAGAATAAAAATAACAAAGAAACAAAGAAGCAGAATAACAAGATCCCCGTGTGGGTTCCGGGGCCCTATTGTGGGGAAAACAAGAATAGACCCACTGCCTCCACAAAAGCATGTCGTAAGAGTCGACTAATTGGGGAGCTTTCTTTGAAGTCGGAGTGCATCTGCCGGAGAGGCAAGGAACCAACAGTCGCTATTCAAGAGAATGAGATCTGTGAAACTGATGCACACGTAACACTCAGGTTCTGGAGCAGGACTGCAGTTCAGTAGTGGACGAGCAACCAGAACTTTCCGCCAGAGTGTAAAGCTGGTGAACGCAAAAAAGAAAGAAGAAGAAGAATAACAAGCACTTGTTCTGCGGAGCTTGTTCTTTTGTATGGTAGTGAATCTTTGAATGTGAGCAAACAAATTAAGAAGATTTGGGCAACTGAGATGTTGTTCTTCCTTCTTTTTCTAACTCAAGTCTCAGTCCGAAGAAGCTCAGCACAGTGATCGGGCTCTGTAGCACCGGCGAGGATCCTGAAAAACTGTGGTTAGAATTTTTAACTCCAAATTGTTTCCGGGCAGCGCCGTTAGGCTACTCTTTTCGATTTCCAACTGCCAAGAGATTTTTTACGGGTGCAACAATACACACGGGCGTCTAATCTCACTACCCAGAGACCAGGGGGAATTACTAGAAGTCCCAGTCCACGTGAAAAAAATCCCAGCCCTTACCGGGGATTGAACCCGGAACCTTTAGCACTCGAAACAGACACCATTCCTTGAGACCACGCAGCCCCCTTCTTTCAGACAAACTTGCGTTGAGTTTGACAACCATATCAGCGTCGTTCTATGAAAAAGCAATGTAAAAACTATTAAACGTTAATTTTATAATAACATCCTCCAACAGTAAATAAATGATTATCGCTGGTCCGAGACGTGAATATAAAAAAGCATGCAATTAACTCATCTCTTTAAGTTAATACATCATAAATTAGGAAGATTAACCTAGTTAAGAATTTCGAGGTGGTAGTGGAAAATGCTTGTCAAAATGCAAAAAAGAATTTATATGGTTCTGCCAAACAGGCACACTAACAAATGCCCTCCAGCAATCAGCCAACCAAATCAAAAACCTACATCATGAACTGCAGAAACGAAGGATGACACTCAACGTTTGCCATTGAATTTCACCGCATACTTTCCATAATTCTTTATTTATTTTCTCTGCTGGAGTCCACACACATACAAGTTTTTCTTTTAGTAAAATCCCTCCTGAGTAAATAATTCCTGCCCATCTTAAAATTTTTCCCCTGGCACTTGAAGTCCTTTTTTTCCACCAATATCCCGTCGATTCCCGTTCAGTCGAATCCATTTCCGTTGTCTTGCTATACTGCCGCTTAGTTCCGCATGATTGTTCTCACTATCGTGTTCTCATATTAAAACTGGTTTTATCATCTAGCGGTCACAGAGTGGGAAAACGTTTATTTGATTGCAAAACTGAATGCGTACTGTTTCATACGAGCAACGGCAGGTCAAACGGTTGGCAAGGCTAGGTTCTCAAGCGGAAGACCCAGTTTCGAATCATCAGTAAGACTTTTTGTTTTTCTGTGTCGGGTGAGCAACAACAACAATAACAACAACAAAATGACCTGCACAGACCGTAAGATCCTACATCCCCATGATCAACCCTACCCTCCCCCCCTACCCCCCTTTTTTTTTTAAACCCCCATGCCCCCAGCCTCCGTTTTTTCCCAGCCCTTAAAATCGAAAAAAAAAAATGTTAAATGCAAGCAGAAATTGCAGTTTGTAATTTTGTATACATGTGAAAAATGTGTGTTCGTGAGTATGTGTGTGTGTGTGTGTGTGTGTGTGTGTGTGTGTGTGTGTGTGTGTGTGTGTACGAATATGCATGTAAGTGAGGGAAGAACCCAGGTCAGGCTGGTTCATCTGACAAATGAGGCCACATCAATGAGATAAATATGTGTTGTGGTCAAAACTAAGCCGGCCCCATTTGCTTCTCGTGATAACTACCATAACCATTCCGAGCTGGGTCGATCTATGATCTTACATCATACCAACCCTCACCCCTCTTTGGGATGTTCAGTGCCTTGGAATCTTCAGGGTCTTGAGATCTTCAAGGCTTTCAGATCTTCAGGGCCTCGGGATCTACATATCTGCAGGACCTTCTGAACTTTTTATCTTCAGAACCTTCCGACCTTCATATCTTCAGGACCTTTATATCTTTAGGATCTTCAGGACCTTTATATCTTCAGGACATTCCGACCTTCATATCTTCAGGACCTTTATATCTTCAGGATCTTCAGGACCTTTATATCTTCAGGACATTCCGACCTTCATATCTTCAGGACCTTCAGGACATTTACACTTCAGGACCTTCCCACAATTACATCTTTTAGAAATTCGGATCTTTATATCTTCAGAACTTTCCAACCTTTATATCTTCAGGACGTTCTGACATTTATATCTTCAGGACCTTGGGATCTTCCTATCTGCAGGACCTTTCGACCTTTATATCTCCAGGACCTTCCAACCTGTATATTTTCAGGACCTTGGGATCTTCATATCTGCAGGACCTTTCGACCTTTATATCTCCAGGACCTTCCAACCTGTATATTTTTAGGACCTTCCAACCTGTATATTTTCAGGACCTTCCAACCTGTATATTTTCAGGACCTTCCAACCTGTATATTTTCAGGACCTTCCAACCTGTATATTTTCAGGACCTTCCAACCTGTATATTTTCAGGACCTTCCAACCTGTATATTTTCAGGACCTTCCAACCTGTATATCTTCAGGACCTTCCAACTTACATATTTTTAGGACCTTCCGTCCGTTATATCTTTAGGATCTTCAGGTCCTTCACATCTTCAGGACCATTCGACCTTTATATCTTCAGGATCTTCAGGACCTTTATATCTTCATGACCTTCCGACCTTTATATCTTTATGACCTTCCAACCTTTATATCCTAATGACCATCCGACCTTTATATCTTCAGGACATTCCAACCTACATATCTTCAGGAACTTCTGACCTTTATATCTTCAGGATCTTCAGGACCTTTATATCTTCAGGAACTTCTGACCTTTATATCTTCAGGATCTTCAGGACCTTTATATCTTCAGGATTTTCTGACCTTTATATCTTCAGGAACTTCTGACCTTTATATCTTCAGGATTTTCTGACCTTTATATCTTCAGGAACTTCTTACCTTTATATCTTCAGGATCTTCAGGACCTTTATATCTTCAGGAACTTTTGAACTTTATATTTTCAGGATCTTCAGGACCTTTATATCTTCAGGAACTTTTGAACTTTATATCTTCATGATCTTCAGGACCTTTATATCTTCAGGAACTTCTGACCTTTATATCTTCAGGACCTTTATATCTTCAGGAACTTCTGACCTTTATATCTTCAGGACATTCCGACCTTCATATCTTTAGAACCTTTCGACCCTAATATCTCTAGGATCTTACGACCTTCATCTCTTAAGGGCCTTCATCTCTTCAGGACCCCCCGACCTTCAAGAGCTTCAGCCCTTCAGGGTGTTAGAGTTGGGGTTGGTGTTAGTCTGTGTTTATTTCAAACCGCAACACCCCTAGAATATTTTACTTTCTGGCATCTCCGAGATTCCCCCTGTTTGAGGTGACTAAAAATAAAGAACCGCTGCTGTTTTGTTGCTGCAGTAAAAAGTTGCAATCAATACTAACAGCAGTAGTAACTCTAGCCAACACGGCAACGAATAATCCGTTAACTGCTCCTGCCCGAGCTCCTACCACTCACTAACGCAGATCGCAACTAAAAGATTGATCACACTGTAAGCTGCAAGATGTATCCCTGCAACCGTTAACGAGATTAAAATGATACGAGGCGAGGTTAAAGATTGAATCCATGTGTCTTTTTTCTTGGCATACATTAAATCACTATTTCTAAATTTTCATCCAATGCCCCACGCTATCCGTCTATTGCAGTATTTCTCAAACTGAGCGATGCCACGCCGTGAGGTTCTAGAAAAATCCTTGGGTGCAGTTAAAGTATGGGACGTTAAGGGGGTCATGTTTTTCTTAGAAGTGCCCTGTGTTTTTTCTTCTAGGTAATTGTTTTGCCATAGTAATAAAGTAATTAAAAGTGAAGTAAAGGACCTTCTCCACGCTTTCCAGCAAATTAGGCATATAAGGCTAGACCTTTTAGTAAGTATTCCTAGTTTACATTTTGTGTGTGATTCATTTTATGTTGATGTAACTCTGTAGTAACGCCAGATACAGCAAAATATCCCTGGCAATAAATTGTGCAATGTATTGGTTGTGTCCACAATATTTAAATTCATTACGGGAAAACATTGTTTTGAATACATTTTTATTATTAATTTAATTATAGTAACTTGCTGGTATTATAGCACGTATGTGTTATGGTTTGGAGATAGGTAATTGAGGGATGATTAGGGAAAGAACAAAACAAAAACAACCACCACATATAACCCTCTAACATTGGACTAAATTTTATTTCGTTATCAATTTGTGGTGCCTCAATTATGGCGCGCAATGCTTATAGCCATTTTATATGGTGCACATTACCTAGTAAGAATTATAACCTACGGCTCTCACTTCAGAGATGCTAGTTAAACTGTTTTGAAAACATGGGTGGATGGATGAATTGTGTGTAATCAGCAGTAAACCCATGTGTTCTTTAATTGGGCAAGATGTGCCCGCACAGCAGGAGAACAAAACACGGAAGTGACAACCCATGTTGTCCCACTCCCAGACAGGGTAAGTAAGTAAGTAAAGGACCCTTTTCCACTCCTTTAGGCGTATAGGGCATATAGGGCTGGACCTACATTTTATAGACTAATCGGCACAGGATGGGTGATGTGGTCAGCATCACGCCGGCTGTCTTTACTTCCCGAGACTGCACCCGGTACCCACTCAAGGCTGAGTCGACCTGCGAGCCAAAGTCATTTTTGAAAAAAGTCTGTCTCCGCCAGGGAGCAAACCTGCGACCTTCCGATCCGCAGCGAGCGTCTAGCTGCTCCGCCAAGCGACTCCCCAGACAGTTAAAGGAAGGTAAAGAAGTTTTATGTTTATGTTTATTCGACGGATCAACATTATGGCACACGGGTGTAACCCATAAGTGCTCGTTCTACTTCTAACTCAAGCCTGAGTCCGAAGATTCTCCGCACAGTGCATGAACTCTGTTGCACCAGCGAGGATCCTGAAATACTTTGGGTAGATTTTTGGCTTTAAATTTTGCCTGGGCAGACCTTTTGGTTACTCTTTTCGACTTCCAACTGCCAAGAAATTCTTTACCTGCACAACAAAACACACTGGCGTCCGGTCTTACTACCCAAAGACCAGGATGAAATTACTAGAAACCCACGTTGAAAAATCCAAGCCCTCACCGGGGTTTGAACCTGGACCTCTAGCACTCGAGGCGGACACCATGCCTCGAAACCACGCAGATCCCTAAAGTAAAGGGGTCAAAACATTCAGTGAAGGGGTAACTGCTTATAATTAACTGAAGACTGTTGTTGAGCTCGCTAATGCGTAGAGTTTCTGCTACAAAGGCACACTTAATCAAACTGCTATCGCTGCTGAAGGTCAACATATAGATCATGCTGATATTTGTAATGCTCTTATAGAAGTGGGAATGTTGGAGGACTTTCAATACATCAAATCCACATCTCTCACTAAAATGAAAGACCCAGCAGTTAAGATTGGTATTGCTAAAAGCGAGAGACACATCAGGCATACAAAAAGAAGTCAACAAAGAACTGGCACTATTAGTCACAGGACGCTGAGGTTCATAATAAGGGAAAAATCTGAGCACTTATGGACATGTCCGGAGGGCAGTGATCATATCCCAACTAACTAACCAGCTAACTCCGTCAAACAATGTGAGAACCGCTGGTCCCTGGCAAAGCTAGCACTTATCTCAAGCATATTTTACAGTGAAGTCCTCTATGGTAGTTCGCTGCAACAGACGGACACCGGTCGGTGCAGCAGTGATTAATGAACGGCAAAATAGCTCCGGACGCAAACGTTCTGCTGTTCAATTAGAGATCAACGGAAGGCAGCTGAACTAATGGGCAAATTATGATCAATCGTCCGGGTTGCTTCAGGATGCACTCCGGTGCACTCGGATTAATTAAAGTTAGCAGAAAACATTACACTTTATTGCATGACGTGGCTTAGGTCGAGCTTGTTAAGAAAACAGTCTAAAATAGTTTTAAACTGATGAAATTTAGATGTACAAAGTGATACAAGAGGGGGAATAACGTTGAGAGATAAGAAAACAGAGCGCACACTAAGAAAATTGTCTAAAATATTTTTATAATGATGAAATTCAGGGGTGTGTGTGTGTGGGGGGGGGGGGGCAGAAGTGACCAGGTGAGAGAAACTAAGGGTTAATGTAACGGTAATCTCCCCAAATAGAGTATGTGTCATTTTTCATTCACAGATGTGTTGGGCTGGTTGACTGTCCTAAAGGTTACGGGTGTCACATTCTGTTGTTTGCTTTCTGTGTTGTCTTGCATTAATGTTTTCATTCCGAGAATGAGAATGCCTGTGACATAGATTGCAGCACTCTCTGGGGGGGTTGAGTTGGGGCGAATTTCTCACTTTTTTTTTTTTTAGTATCAAATGCGCTGGCGTTCTGAAATATACAACACGCGATATTAACGGCATTGCGAAACACCCCCATAACCTTGTGCCAAGGTGACATTTTCAGGAACTACAAAACAGAAGTGAGCCAGTATTTTTATGGACGGGGCGTGGATAGACTAACGTTACGTGCACCAAATTGAGAGATGGGCGATTAAGGATGTCCGTCTCCTGCCAGCTCTCCAGCCTCGTGAACTTTCCTGTCCAATGTGCTACTTTAATCCTGTGCCCATCTTCGTGCTGGTAGGTCCCTGCCAAAATTCCATTGTAACAAGCCTACTGCTACTATTCGACTGACACGACCAGAGTATTTGAGATTCCGAGAGCAGATAGTCGCCGTGGCAGAGTGGCTAGACGCTCGCCGCAGATCAGAAGGTCGAGGATCAATTCCTGGAGGAGCCAGAATTTTTCAAAAATTACCTTGGCTCCCAGGTCGACCCAGCTTTGAATGGCTGCCGGGTGCAGTCCCGGGAAGTAAAGTCGGCCTGCGTGATGCTGACTACATAGCACATCTTGTGCCGATTAGTCTGTAAAATTAGCCGTATATGCCATAAACGCCTAAAGGCGGGGAAAAGGGTCCTTTAGTTTACTTTTACTACCAGAGAAGATTGTGTTTATGAGTCCATCTCTCCTGATATTAAAGTCTTTATGGATGTCAGCATTTCTGTTTTTCTTGTGCTATAGAATTTTCCACATCTCATCGAGTTCTAAAATTTCTTCTATGCTTTTAAACCTGTCAGTTGTCGACTACTTTCTAGTCCTTGAGACAGAAAATATGGGCTTCTGAGATGAAATGTATAAGAAGATTCTCAGAACACCAGGGACAAAGAAAAGAAGAAATACTGACTGATACTTTAAAAGATCTCAGCATCAAGGAAGACTGGCTAGTAAAAAAACATCCTGTCTCGGAAACTCAAAGATTTTGGTCTTTTCAAGCTCCTAGCACCTTCCAGGATAACCTGTCATCCTGTGTGGGTTAGGATGTGGCGCTTCTTACCACTTGTTGGCTCATAACGGTCAACTGTCAAAAAAATCAGTTTTCTCTCTCTCTCTTTAGGAAAAAAAAAAAGGGGGGGGGGAGGGGGGCTGCGTGGTCTCAATGCATGGTGTCCGACTCGAGTGCTATAGGTGCCGGGTTCAATCCCCGGTAAGAGCTGGGATTTTTTCCACGTCGACTTGGACTTCTGGTAATTCCCCCTGGTCTCTGGGTAGTAAGATCAGACGACCCGTGTGCATTGCTGCGCACGTAAAAAATTCCTTGGCAGTTGGAAATCAAAAGAAGTAGCCTAACGGCGCTGCACGGGAAAAATTTAGAGTTAAAAATCTACCTAAAGTATTTCAGGATCCTCGTCGGTGCTACAGAGCTTGTGCACTGTGCTCAGCTTCCTCGGACTCAGGCTTGAGTTTAGAAGAAGAACAGAGCACTTATGGGTTACTACCCGTGTGCTATGATGTTGATCCGTTGTTCAAACCTCAAATCTTCAATTAGTTGTATCACTGCGCAGTCTACGAAGTGGGAGTCGCAGTGGCATTGATGGCAACACGCCCGTTTGGGGATCGGAAGGTTGCGGGTTCGTGTCCTGGAGGAACCGGGATTTTTTTTTTCTAAAAAATGACCTGACTCTCAGGTCGACCAAGCCTTGAGTGGGTACCAGATGCAGTCCTGGGAAGTAAAGGGAGCCGGCGTGATGCTGACCACACGACCCACCACGTGCCGATTAGTCTATAAAAATATAGTTCTAGCCCTATACTCCCAATACGCCTACAGGCGGGAAAAGAGACATAATTTGACTTAAAATCTCTGAAATATAAAGTGGCAGTGTCACAATTGTAGAAAAGAGGCTGGTAGAGTCCCTAAGGACATCCTTCATGGCGATTAACAGATGGGTAGACTGACTGACTTTCTACCCCACCAGGACATCACACAAGCGATAAACACCCGATGACACAAAGTGCCACCTTGCGGATGAGGATCACCGTGGAGAGGTCCCAGAAACCGCGTTCAGACAATTGGCCATATTGATGGCCTGCCTATATTGCGGCCCCTGGCAAAAGCCAGAGTATGGCTTCAAATAACAAAAAAATTACGTCCTAAGAAGGACGTAAAGAATAAGATATGCAGATGGGTAGAATATATTAGGTCTCGTCTTTACTGCGATGTAAAGATGTGCAAGCGGAACATAAATGGTAGAGGACTTGAGGTAGATTCGTGGGAGTCAAATACCATAGACTGTGTGTGTTGTGTAAACGGAAGGGGGAGAGAATGGCGGGTCGGGAATAGAATTATAATAAATGAAACAATTATTGCTGAAGGAGAAGAGCCGAGCGTCCGAGAAGAAGCGCACTAATTTGGAGCTTCCTTCAAAATTTAAGTGCATCTGCCTGAGAGGCAAGAAACCAGCAGACTGCATACAAATAAGTCAGATCTGTCAAACGGACGCACGCGCAACACTTCTGCAGTCCAGACGTGGATGAACAACCTGAACTTTGCGCAAGAGTTTACAGCTGGTGACTTCAAAGAAGAAGGAGAAGACATACGACGACAAGAATGGTCCTGAAATCTCATGCTCCATTTGTGGCAGACTTTTCTTTTTTTAACACAGGCAGGTCTTGCTAGTTACACTCGTCATCGCCATGCACTATGATTATCATGCCAACGTAACAATATCGCCAGGGAAGATGGACACATGCCAACGTAACAAAATCGCCAGGAAAGACGGACACATGCCAACGTAACAACATCGCCAGGAAAGACGGACACATGCCAACGTAACAACATCGCCAGGAAAGACGGACACATGCCAACGTAACAATGTCGCCAGCAAAGACGGACACCTGCCAACGTAACAACATCGTCAGGAAAGACGGACACATGGCAACGTAACAATGTCGCCAGGAAAGACGGACACATGCCAACGTAACAATATCGCCAGGAAAGACAGACACATGCCAACGTAACAATGTCGCCAGGAAAGACGGACACCTGCCAACGTAACAATATAGCAAGGAAAGACGGACACATGCTAACGTAACAATATCGCCAGGAAAGACAGACACATGCCAACGTAACAATATCGCCAGGAAAGACGGACACATGCCAACGACCACAACAAGAATTATTTTAAACAGAAGACACTCGGCTCCAGAATAGAGAAACAACAATGTAGGGGAAGAGACGGGGAAGACAGCGAGAGGAAAGAGGGCGAAATTCTAAATGAGGTATTTACATGTGAGGGAAAACAGACAAAGACAGACAAGATATCAACAAAAAACGCAAGGGAGCATACTAAAAAATTGACATCCACGAAATAAGAACATAAAACAACTGACACCGGGCAGACATTGACAGACAGAAACACGACACAGGCAGAAAAACTATCACCGTGGAGGAACTGATAGGAATGCAAATGGACTGGCGGAAAATAATGAGCAATGTTAAGTCTGTCACAGCTGGACATTTAAGAGACAAGGATTGACAGCAGAAATATACAGACTGTATTCTTAATGGCTGTAATTTATGAAAATATTGTCCTTCACTATTTTTATAATCACCGTCTGTGGAGTTATGCAACATATACCTGTAGTGTATCTTATTGTAGGGATTGTTTTCCACATTACAGATCTGGTCACAGTCGATTCTGCTGGTTAAATTACTAACAGTGTTAGGATGATTTGGTCATGTGATGAGAAAAGAAGCAATGGAAAATATCGCGACAACTGGAAAGATCCCTGGTAAAAGAAGAATAGGCAGCCCAAAAGAAATTATGGCTTAAGGCAGTGACAGGGAGAAATAACATCAGTGGAATTGATCCAGAGCACCAAAGA
The DNA here is from genome assembly GCA_905116865.2 of Candidula unifasciata. Classification (NCBI taxonomy): domain Eukaryota; kingdom Metazoa; phylum Mollusca; class Gastropoda; order Stylommatophora; family Geomitridae; genus Candidula; species Candidula unifasciata. The sequence continues at coordinate 306,487 of CAJHNH020008528.1, read as the reverse complement.
TTGTGATCTCTGTAGATGCATAAACGCCTACGCCAGCTGGCAAGGCACTTGATGATGATGATGATGATGATGATGATGATGATGATGATGATGATGATGATGATGATGATGATGATGATGACGATGAGTTTGCCCACACAGACGTGGTCATGTTCAAATTCATTCCGGCCTGGAAAGAACGGAGATGGAGGGTACAGTTTTCGGAACACGAGGCAGATGCGGATCTTTGAGAATGTGGTTACTAAACAATGAAAGAAGACAGAAATGGAGAATTAGGTATCGAAAGAGAGACTTTCGGGCGTGCCTTGGCGAGAGCGACGTTCTGTAAAGCACCTGATGACTGAGGATGAGTTTGCTTTTATACTGAGAGGTCGGCTTCCCATACGATTGTCAAAATCAACGCAAAGCGGTCTGTTGCCAAATTTGCAGGCGATATCACGTGTTCTAAATTCCACGATATGAGCTCTTTTAACGGATCTAAAACATCTAAAAGGGGCTCTAACACTAACCCCCGCCCCACCCCAACCCCCCCCCCCCCCAGCTTTACCCTACGTCCCACTACAGCATGCAGCCTATAATATACACTGCATACAATCGTGAGGCCTAGGCTGCATGCAGTCGTGTGAGCTAGGCCGCACAGTCATGGGGCGTAGGCTGCACTCTCTCTTGGGACGTAGGGGGTTGGGGATAGGGCCAGTTCTACATGTACTGGGACCGTTAAAGGAGCTCACATCGTGGAATATAGAGTTGACAGCAACGAGTGAAATACTACGTGTTGCTGGCCGGTAACTAAGCTTGCCACCCCCGCAACATAGGACAGCCCTGCAACACTGCGAGACATGAATTACAAGGGAAATCACTCTCTTTCTCTTTCTGGGCCAGACAACGTTATTATAACCACCTATTTGAAAAAAAAAAAAAAAAAACATAAGAGTCGTAAGAGGCAACTAATTGGGAGCTTCCTTGGAAGTCGAAATGCATCGGCCTGAGCGTCAAGAACAACCAACTACATAATTAGCCAGTCAAACGGATGTACACGCAAAACGCAGGCAATGGTACAAAGCCAAAGTGAAATGGACGAACAGCATACAACGGGTAAACAAGAAGAAGTTCCCCGACAATTTATTCCCCCCCCCCCCCTTTCCCTCCAAATCCCCTCCCCTCGTTTCCCGACCCATGAACCCACACGGACCAGTATTTACAATAACTTCCCTGTGCCAAATCAAAAAGGAAATGGAGAGGGGTCGGGGTCGGATTTGGGCGGAGGGGGAGAGGGGCCTGAGCACTTAACAGTTTCGTACAGAAGGGAGAATGGCCTCATGAAATTTAAGCTTATTGACTTATGTTAAACTCACACCAAGCGACAAACACCCGGTGACACAAAGTGCCACTCTTCGGATGATGGTCACCCGGGGACAGGTTCCAGAATCACCGTTCAACCCATAATTTTGGTTATATTTGGGCCACCATCAACAGCCAGGGTAGGGCTTCATAATAACGAAAAATTGCCTCCCATATTTGGAAGCTTTTTATGTACGAACATAAGATTAGTTCATCGTCATCATCATGTGCCCTGCCAATCGGCAGAGGCACTAAAGCGTCTCCACAGATCACGATCCCCGGTTGTATTGAAGAGCTCTCTTGATGATAACCATGACCCATGCCATCGTTTCAGCCCATCCAGCATCGTCTCTCTTGGTCGGCCTCTACTCCTCTTTCCATTGCTCTTTCCAGTTGTCACGATGTTTTCCAGCGCTTCTCTTCTCATTATGTGGCCAAAGAAAGGTGTTTGTCTCTTTCTTATTATTGTATACAGAAATCAACTTTCTTTGGCTTCTTTTAAACAATCGTTGTTATTTACTTTTGCCGTTTATGGCATTCGTAACATTTGTCTAAAAACTCTTCTCAATTTGTTCACTGACATTCCCAGATTCGCTGCCATACAACAGAACAGGTTCTATGTAACATTTTAGCTCCTTCTTTCTGACATTAAATGAGAGCGATTTATTGCATCATAATAATTTTCCTTTTTTTTTTTAAATACTGCCTTCGCTTGATCTATTCTGCTTTTTATCTCTGTCACACATTTTCCATTTTAGGATATGGATGTCCCCAGATATTTCAATTTATTGACTTTCTTTCAACTGAGATATCACAACGTGGAGTTTTCTTCTTCTTTGATATAACTATTACTTCTGTTTTCTTAATATTCAAAGGAAGTCCCTTCTTAGCACTTTCCATCCCCACAATATGCAGCAGTTGTTGTAAATCAGTTGCATTTTCAGTTATCAAAATTGTCTCGTCTGCATAACGCAAATAAGCTTAGTTGCGTTATAATAAATAATATAATATCCTTCAGCATGTGTTAAATGACAAATAAATCTAATAATATATTAAAAATAATCTGAAATGTATAGGCAAATACTTCCCGTTAAGGTGGTTGGCACTTGGCTATTTCTTTGGAGGGTTATAAGGCCCCTTAAAACTTTCCAGGGCGTTTGAGTTGGGCCCCTAAATATCATTGGAGGATTGGGGGGGGGGGGGTGAGGAGAGGGTGTTTTTCAGCCTTTCTAAACAACTGGCAAGGAAGGCCCAGTGTTCCGTCACGCGTGTCTACATGTTATTGCTTTCTACTTTGAGAAGCATAGAAAACAGAGACAAACAAGAGAATCGTATCTGTCACTGGTGACCATACTGAGATAGGAACCTGCTGTGTGTAGGGATTGCCTACTAGTGCATTAATTAGGTGCCATCTCTGTAATGAAGGTTGACCGCGGTGGATCTCCGTCTGTTTCTCTCTTTCTCTCTTTCACTCTATATACCCCCGTCACTCTCTTTCTCTGTATGGCTCATTCTCTACCTATCTCTCTTTTTCTCTCTCCATCTTTCTTTCTATCTCTTTTTCTCTGTTCTTTTAGTTTCTCTCTTTCTCTCTCTGTCTCTTTCTCACTCTGTCCTTCTCTATCTTTATATATATATATATATTGACATACACACACATTTTTGTAGAATGGGCCAGTTCGTAAGCCTTTGAAAATGAAGTTCGGTTGTTCATTCGTCAGTTGTTTTTTCTTTTTTCCTTCTTTGTTTCTTTTTCTCTTTCTCTTGCTTTCGTTCTTTTTCTCTATTTTCCTCTATTTCTCTGGCTCTTTCACTTTCTCTTACATTTTCTCTCTTTTTCTCCCCCCCCCCTCTCTCTCTCTCTCTCTCTCTCTCTCTCTCTTTTTTTTTCTCTCTCTCTCTTTCACTTTCTATTTTTCCCTGTCTCTCTTTCTCTTCTTTCCTTTCTCTCTTTATTTCTCTCTTTCTTTTTCACTTTCTCCATTTTTTTGCCTTTTCTCTCTCTCTCTCTCTCTCTCTCTCTCTTTCATTTTTCTCTTTCTCTCTCTTTCTCTCTCCTTCTCTCTGTCTCTCTATTTAACTTTCTCTCCATTGCTCTCTTTCTTTCCCTAACGCTTTCACTTTCTTCCCCCCCCCCCCACCATCTCTTTCTCTCTCTGTCTCTCTCTCTCTCTTTCTCTCTTATTTTCTCTCTTTCTCTCTCTTACTCTGATTTTAAAGTTTTAGCCTGCGATTTGTACATCCCCTAATGTTCTCCTCCCATAATTCTTGCTGTATACCTTTGCTCACCAGAGTCGACATTTTTACTTCACTTCGATTTTTATAAAAGTCTTTTGATGTAAACAAAATATTCCTCTTGACTTCTTATTTCTTTCAACAACGTTTTTTTTTTTTTTTACTCATTCCATCTCTCTCTAAAATTTCTTTCTTGCATTTATGTGCATGTATTTTTGTGCCTTTTTTTTCTGTTTGTTTTCTTTTGTCAATATGAACACACAATATGAACACACAATATGAAAACACAATATGAACACACAATATGAACACACAATATGAACACACAATATGAACACACAATATGAACACACAATATGAACACACAATATGAACACACAATATGAACACACAATGAACACATCAACGGTATAATTAAGAGTAAAAATAAAACATAGTTTTTAAAAGTAAAGTGTCATTAAAAACTGATAGATCAGAAACGAAATAATTAAACCACTCAGCAAAACAAAATCTTTAGCTAACTACTGTGAAAAATATTTCTTGTTCATTACCATCCCTAGACACCGTTTGCCGTATAAACCCACTTTTTTATTCAATAAATTAATTATTCCAATCATCTTCTGTATCCATGTGTTTAGCTACACCTCTTCATTGTCCCCATCGTGATTCTACAACCTGTTCCAAAGAGATAAACTGCTAATTTTACGGGGTTTTGATTTTCATTTACGCGGTTTGGAGATTGATTAATGAACATAGGCGCTAAGTATTTCATTCTTCATTATCATGCTGCCACCCGATTCTTTTTTGTCACGGATGTAATTCATTGCTATCAAATGAAGCAGACAAAGTGAGTAAACAACGCAATGTAGTATTGTATCCTTGTTAAAAAAAAAAAAAAATGTAAACAATGCTCATTACACCGCGAGCGGAATAAAAACTACGATTTCTTTTAACACAAAATAAATACACAAACGCAATTAGTATTTCATCAGTGAAAGCCGCAAATGTGACTCACTTGGATAATCATTAATTAGTTCCTTGTACTTTAGTGTGGGTTTTATTTTTTATTTATTTGTTTCACTCCTTCTTTACTTTATTTATTTGTTTCTTCGTTGTTTGTCTGCTACCCATACAAATGTTACAATTATAATGAGCTGATTTTTGTTATTGTCTTCGTTAATGCCCAGCATTGTTCCGTCCTACACGATGAATTTTGTTTTCTTTTTAAAATTTCAGTGATTGTTTCTTTTTTTTCCCAATTTTTAAATTTTTTTTTAAATTTATAATAATTATTTATGTTACTGCTGGGAATCGCAGTTGTGTAGTCGCTAGACGCTGGTTTATGGATCGGAAGATTTTGGGTTCGGTCCCGATCAACCCGGACTGTTTTCAAAAATGACCTTGGCTCCCAGGTCGACCCAGCCTTTAGTGGGTACCAGGAGCGGTCCTTAAGAGTAAAGGCGGCCGGTGTGATGCTGACTACCTCCTTTACCTTATTGCTGCTTAGGTTTATAAGATAAGGGTCTAGCCCTATTTCCCCTAAACACCTGAAGGCAATGAAAAGGGACTTTTACTTTGATTTATTATTTCACCGCTACATTATTCTCCGTGTCGTTATGTTTTTCATTGCGTTGTCGTTACATAGTAACATAGTAGCAAGTACACATATAAACAGACAGTCGCTGATACACACGAATACACTACGCCGAGAGTTGTAGTTACAGGAATGACTACATACAAAAACTGTTTTCAAATACCTTTTTTACGGTGTAGTTTTAATAAACCTGAAGATTTAGGACCGCGTGGCTAGTGCTGTCGCCACTGACTGTGTAGGCTTTGATTTTACATATTATATATAATGCAGATAGGGTCGGCGTCTGTGCCTTAGGCGTTGCGAACGCGCTTCGTAATGCTGGGGTACCGGATTTGCTCCCAGCTGCGGGCCATGCTCCTTGCGTTGGTTTCGACAGTTTTTTCTGAGAAACCGACCGTCCAGAGGCAATGGCAAACTACTGGACGTAAATTTGCCTAGAAAAATTACAACAGCCAAAATATACTGGTGTTGGTTCTGCAACGACCTGTAAAGGATACGCAACTAACTTTTAATGCAGATAGACAAGAATAATAGCAGAAGGCTATAGTTGATTTATTAAAAAACAAAGTCTGAAATGGTTTGGCCTCCTGGTCAGAATGAATCTAGAGTCACCAATTGCAGGAATCATACAACATGAGAATAGAAACATCATGATGTATAAGTAGGCCAAGAAGAACTTGGATAGATGGAGTTAACAACTTGCTGAAACTCAGCAATATCACCATGCGTTTGCTGCGCTGTCACTAGGCATGGCGTCCGCCTCTAGTGCTGGAGGTCCCGGATTCAATCCCCGGCGAAGGTTGGGATTGTTTCACGTGGACTTAATAATTTCCTCTGGTCTCTGGGTAGTGAGATCGGACGCCCGTGTGCAATGTTGCGCACGTAAAAAATCCTCTGGCAGTTGGAAATCGAAAAGAATAGACAAACGGCGCTGCCCAGGCAAAATTTAGAGTTTAAAATCTACCCCAAGTATTTTAGGATCCTCGCCGGTGCTACGTGAGCTGACATTCTTCTGACTCAGGTCTGAGTCAGAAGTAGAAGGAAGCACTTATGCGTTACTACCCTTGTGACATGATGTTGATTTGTCGTTTAAATCTAAACCTAATATCACCATCCCAGCTAACGAGATCGTACGATTCCATAAACCGATAATTAACAGTGCCTGCGACATCTAATAGCATTTTAAGCAGAGACAGACAGATAAACGAACTTGCCACAATACCGCACATATGTTCCTGAATTTTGGTCCGATAAAACGATGTTAGAATGTATGTGGTCTTCGACAATTTACATCCGCGTCGCATTGTCTGGGTTGATAAGATCATTCTTGTATTTTCACTGACGCTTTAATTCGTATTTGCTTTTATTCCAGTTTCATTTTTGTCACATTTTCTTTAACGTTACAATCACGTCGACACAGACAGACCGCTAGAAAAGAAACTTCATCTTAATTATCGCTTATATTTAAGGATTATGTTTTAAACAACGTTATCATTATGCAGCCCAGCGACTCGTAATTCCAACGTACCGCAATATGATTGTTCCTCTTCTTCTTGGTTTCTCTACTCCCGGAATACCTTACCGCAGGAAGACATACGTATAAGAGCTATAAACAAAGAGACTTGGTTGAACAGATTGGTCATGGGAGACACTGGAAGAGAGGTTTATTGACATATGGCTGGCCCTGATCCTAATGACAGCACTAACCATCTAACAAGAAGGGACCAGGCCACCATCTTCAGACTTAGAACACAACATACTCCACTCAATGGACACCTAAACAGAATACAACCACAACACTCCCCAGAGTGCCAGCTATGTAACTACCCCTACAAAACTGTTGAACACCATCTCTTTGAGCGCCTAAAACTCAGCGAGACTAGAAGAATGCTACTCCCTCCGAGACCAGACAAGTGGAACACCTTGTACGGAGGAAAAGAACAGCTTATGAAAACTTGCAAATTCCACTGCATGGCATTGGGCCAAAAAGCGAAAGCTCATGTGCCGCTGAATCAATAACAACAACAACAACAACAATAACAACAACAACAACAACAACAATGGACTAGTCCAGAGTTTAAGTTACAAAGGAGCATAAGTATTATAGAAATGCTAAGCTAAGGCATGACTCAAAAAAAAAAAGTTGGGATACACTGGTATAAGCAAAACTGGCCATCATTCGAGCTTACGACTGAGACGCCTGGGATACCTGACATGATCCCCAAAACATGTTGATAAGATCCTTATCCGACCTCCGCGACTAGTGGTAAATATGTGGCATTTTCAACATCATCCTCGTCATCATCATCATCAAAGTTTGGCTGACGGGCGTGGGCGATCATGCCTCTCCACAATTGAATATCTTCAGCAGCCTGTATCATTCGTGTACTTTTCCATACTCTGGCAAATGGCTGTCAGTCATTTCGATTTAAAGGAGCGGTCTGCGTGGTCTCGAGGCATGGTATCCGCTTCGAGTGCTGGAGGCTTCGTGTTCAATGCCCGGTAAAGGCTCGTATTTTTTCACGGGGAGTTGGACTTCTAGTAATTCCTCCTAGTCTCTGGGTAGTGAGATCGGACGCCCGTGTGCATTGTTGCGCACGTAAAAAAAACTAAAATAAACTTGGCAGTTGGAAATCGGAAAGAGTAGCCTAACGGAGCTGCCAGTGCAAAGTTTGGAGTTAAAAATCTACCTAAAGTATTTCTCAAAGAATCCTCGCCGGTGCTACAGAGCCTGTGCTGAGCTTCTTCGGACAGAGACTTGAGTTAGAAGAAGAACGGAACACTTATTGGTTATACTCGTGTGCCATGATGTTGATCCGTTGTTCAAAACCTTAAACCTCGATTTAATTGATGCAGTCTAAGCTAACACCTTTGCTTCCCTCATCGACGTTCGGCATAGGTATTCTCTTATATGCAACCGTTACCACAGTTCATTTGTTTCAATGCCTGTTTAGCGATTCTCTGCCCGCTGCTTCTCAGAATGCGTCATATATTGTCACCGTGTAAGTCCTCATACATGTTGATTCAGCAGTTGTCTTTCTTGAATTCATCAATACAAGCTTAAAGTAATGAAGACAATCTTATATCTTTCCCTCACATGCTTAGAGCGTGGACTATTTCCACCTAGATTTATTAGTTGCTGTTGTTTTTTTTTTTTTAAGTCAGAGTGCATCTGCCTGAGATTGCAAGAACCAACAGCCTGCATACAAAAAATCCAGATCTGTAAAACGGACATGCATACACAATAAACTTCTGGGTCAAGGTCAAAGTCCAGAAGTGGACGAACAACCAACAATGTCCATCAGAGTTAACAGCCATTGAACGTAATTATTATCGTTTAGAAATGTAGGTATAACTCGAACATATGTCAGCATTTGTAATTAGTATTTAGTTGTTGCCGTTGTTGTTGTTGTTGTTGTTGTTGTTGTTGTTGTTGTGTTGTTGTTGTTGTTGTTGTTCTGTAATTTATTTTTAGCTGTTATCAGTAATGTTTATTATTACATATTTAAAAAGTTTATGAACGAAATAAGAAATGATAGATGCGAGGTCAGAGAAGTGCGGAATGGTCGACAGGATTATTAATCCTTCGAAAACTAAGTTAATGAGTATCCGCGTTGTTGTCATTCACAACAAAACATGGAAGAAAATTAGTAACCATGAAAATGAGATGTCTGAAAAAGGGTGTAGGAGTTACCAGAAGAGATAAAATTAGGAATGAGGTGATACGAGATACATTCGGCACAGAACCGAGTCTAAATTAAACACACAGCAAATCAAATGGTTTGCCCACTTAGAGAGAATGCCTTCTGATGCTATAACATACAAGGCATATACCAGAAGAGGAGAGGAACGTAGAGCAAGAGGTAGACCAACAACAAGATGGGAATATATCAGAGAAGCTCTACGTCACCATGGTGTGTCTTTGGTCGAATCAGCGAGAAGAGCAAGAAGCAGGACTCTGTATCTCCCTCGACACCCGAAGCGGTAAAAGAGAACGTAGAGAAGAGGAAGTCCCCCCCCCCCCCCCCCCCCACCACCACCAACACCACCACCTCCATTTTGCCCCAAAGCTTCGCTGAAGTAACTAAAAGAAGAGAAAATAGATTTATTAATTTTTTTTTTTTTCAACAATAAAACAATGTGTTGTTTATTTTGTTTTATCTTAATTATGTTTTTTTTTTTTTTTTTTTGTGGACATTGGTGACAAAGATGTGGGTTAACAGAGAAAACGCGACAGAAAGAATCACAGACCAATCATGAATGTCGATTGGGTGTGGGAGGGGGGTGGGGAGGCCGATGGTAGTTAATTAAATACTTTCTCCTACTAGTGCTAGTCAAACGAGGCACTGGCGGACCCTTCCGAAGATAAGACGGTCTTTTTATGTGGGCCTCAGCACACTTGACCAGTCAGTAAACTTGATGAGTCAGTAAACTTGACCAGTCAGTAAACTTGTCGCAACAGTCACTTTACCACTTTGTCGTCAACAGTAACATGGTTTTGGCGTGAATCGGGTCTGAATCAATGTCTGCCCTTTTTTGGCTTCATTTTTTTTTTATCCTAGTGAATGCAATTCTACTGTTAGGTGTAAGACTTGTGTGTGAAAGCCTCGATGGAAAACTGGAGAGGTAGAAACAGAGACAAGGAGTAGACGGAGGAAGGTAAGATGTTGCGAGGGCGCCTTTGTAAGAGTGAAATGGTTTCAGGGGGCGGGAGGGGGAAAAGGATGGAAAAAGAGGGGGGGGGGGGAATAAATTTGTAGAAATAAGTAGCAAGGTTATTCTACAAACTTTACAAAGACTTCTTTTTAAATTTTATTTTTAATTCGGATATTTTTTATTAAATGAATTATTTTACATGGTAGGTAAATTATTATTTTTGGGAAAGGTGGGGGAAAAAAAAGGGGGGGGGGGGGTATTAGAAAAATTGTTTATGTAGAAAAATTGGGATTTAATTTTTAAAAGGGGTCCTGATAATATGTTAGTAAATGGGCGATATAATTTTGAATAAGAAGAGGTACCAGTTTAAAAAATGGGGGTATTATTTTAAATATGTATGTGTGTGTGGGGTTGTTTTTTTTTTTTTTTTTTTTTTTTTTGGAACAAAGAGGAAGACGATACTGTAAATTAGGAGAGAAATGCTTTTATTGCAATATACTGAAAAAAGGTAAAAGACTAACAAGGGGAGGGGTGGGTGGAGGCGGTAAGAGAAAGAAATATAAAGATAAATTTCATGACAGTTTTATTTTTTATTTTTTATTTTTTTATTGACAACAGTTTCAAAATCTTCAACTATACAGAAAAGTAAACGCAACACAATTTCTTAAACAACTTCAGACATAAAGAAAACGAATAAAGAATGTTAACTTTCTGTAAAGAGAAAAGACTGTTTTACTGTTATCATCCACCTAAAGAATAAGATTTTGACATGTTTTCGTTAGTCCGAAATGATCAAAATATCACAGAACAACGCCAAAACACACAAATAATAATAATAATAATATTGATTATTATTTTTTTTCTTCGTCTTCTTCTTCTTCTTCTTCTTCTTCTTCTTCTTCTTCTTCTTCTTCTTCTTCTTCTTCTTCTTCTTCTTCTTCTTCTTCTTCTTCTTCTTCTTCTTCTTCTTCTTTTTTTTCCTTATATTTTTTTCCACCTCTACTCTTCATTCTGTCGGCTCTGTGGCTAAGTCGATGCGAACGCTTCGTAATGCCGTGGTACCGGGTTCGATCCCAGCTGCGGGCCATGCCCCTTGCGTTGGTTTCGACAGTGGTATCAGGGGGCTGACCGTCCAGGAGCAATAGCAAACTACTGGACGTATATTTGCCTAGAGAAACCACACAACAGCCAGGGACTGCTGGGGTTGGTTCTGAACGTCCTGTAAAGGATACGCAACTAACCTAACTCTTCATTCTTCTTCTGCTTCTGCGCTGCTGTTCTTTGTGCTCGCTTGCGCTGTTATGTGTCAACCTATAGCAGTACTTTGATTACAGCCTCAATCTAAAAATACTGTTTCCAGAAATGTCCCGATAATAACTCCTTATTTTTTTTTTTTTTTTTTTTTTTTTTTTTTTTTTTTTTTTTTTTTTTTTTTTTTTTTTTTTTGAAAAAGACATTTTATTTCATTTTGAAATTATGAATATAATCTAATTTGACCCCTTGTCCGATCCTTTCTAGTTGCTTTTAATTCTTCCGGTGACAAAAACGTTTGTCCTTTGATTATGTTTTCGTTGCGAAAGCTTGTGTCTTTTTATTACTTCTATGCAGATGTAACAGTCTTTGGTTTGATTCTTTTCTAATTATGTCAAAGCCAGTTTAATGTTATGTAACTACTTTGAAGATCAGACACTATGAAAGAAACAGGTCCTGAATGGATTAGCTGCAGTTTTGATTTCAATCAGGAAATTCACGGTTTTACTGTTGGTTTTCCCCGAGGGATTCCGAAACATAGTTGTGTGGGGGAACTAGGGGTAGGAGGCGGGGTAGAAAAGGAGGGTATGGACCTACTGCCCACCCCCCCCCCCCCTTACTGCCCCTAAAAGACGATTAATCAGGGATGTTGTTGGAGCCCTTCTGCCTGAGTGACGAGGAACACAAGTTTGCATTTAAGCCATATTGGTAATATTTAAGTTTAGGGACAAGTTGTGAAACAAGACAAAAGTTCAGAAGGCAGAATAAGAGGAAGGAAAAAAAGTAGGCGAAGAGGATGGGGCAGAAGAAGATGAGTGCGAAGAATAAGTAGAGGAAGAGAAGGAAGAAGAACAAGAGGATCAGGAAAAGGACAAGAGGAAGAAGAAGATGAGACGAAGAGGAAGAGGAAGAAAAACAGGAAGCGAAGAGGAGGAGGAAGAATAAGATGGGTGCGAAGAATAATGATAAGAAGAGGAAGAGAAGGGAGAAGAACAAGAGGAACAAGAAGAGGACAATAAAAAAGAAGAAGAAGAGGAAGAGGAGGAGGAAGAAGAGTGTGCGAAGAATAAGGGTAAGAAGAAGAAGACAAGGGAGAAGAAAAAGGGGAACAAGAAAAGGACAAAGAGTAGAAAGAAGAAGCAATTGAAGCTTTAAAAAAAAAGACGGGAAAGAAGATGGTGGAAAAAGAAGAAGGAAGAAAGAGAAGAATGGTTGGGGAGCAGAAGTGCATATGGTACCAATAGAAAAACTATGGAACTTTTGCAGAGTGATCAGTAAATTCAAACATGACCTGCAGATTAAAACAGACAATCTAATGGATACTTTCACAATTTTATTGAGACAGCTGCTGGCTCCAACCAGTACATCCATCAATTAATGGATTCTAAAGTATCAGAAGCCATTAGGCTGACTCAAAACAGATGCTGCACAATTCACCTTTTTCTGTGTTCGCCCTTAAAGCCGCGGTTGGTACACAGTCTTGTTGTTAACATATAGGTTGTGATATATTCGCCATTCTCGGATCGGCCTTTCTGGTCTGCCATCCAGAATGAGATTATTTTTCTCAAGGTGATAAACCCTCAGGTAGCAGCACAGAGCGGGCAAACCGATCGATTGATTGATTCAATCAATCCTTTACTCAATACACTTTGAATCTTTTACAATCACTCAAAGTGTATACAACTTCTTCTCCGCTCAGCCAAAAGCTACGGTGACCGCCTCCACCTCCATTCGAAATTTAACCTTGCATTATATGCTAGGCCTGTTACATTAAACGTTCATATTTGCTGTTTAAACAAATCTTCTGATTGTTTGTGGTTTTAGGTTTGAACAACGGACCAACATCACGACACACGGGTAGTAACCCACAAGTGCTCAGTTCTTCTTCTAACTCAAGTCTGAGTCTGAAGAAGCTCAGCACAGTGCACAGGTTCTGTAGCACCGGCGAGGATTCTGAAATATTTTAGGTAGATTTTTAACTCCAAATTTTGTCCGGGCAGCGCCTTTAGGATACTCTTTTCGATTCCAAACTGCAATGGGATTTTTTACGTGCTCAACAATACACGCGGGCGTCCGATCTCAGTACCCAGAGACCAGGAGAAATTATTAGAAGTCCAAGGCCACGTGAAAAAATCTCAGATCTTACCGGGGATTGAACCCGGAACCTCTAGCAATCAAGGCGGACACCATGTCTCGAGGCAAGGTAGTGAACCCTTTGGGATTGTTAAAATATTGGGATATCAACAAATGACCACAAATCTATCCATCGTGCCCAAGCTCTTGTTTCCAAGTCTAAACGTCACCACAACAGATCTATCCTCATATTAACCTACCGCCCTCACAACATCAGCACAACAAATATATCCTCATATTAGCCTCTCTCTCTCTCTCTCTCTCTCTCTCTCTCTCTCTCTCTCTCTCTCTCTCTCTCTCTCTCTCTCTCTCTCTCTCTCTCTCTCTCTCAGTATAGGTATTGAATAAAAAGCTGCATGTATGTAAAGAAAGAAAAAAAATTATAGAAAATCTGAATATCACACCTTCCTGGGTTGCCAATTATGATTCCTTCCTTTGTCAATGAAGTTTGTTCATTCTCATTTGTTCGCTCTATGTCTCTCTTCTCCGCTCTCTAACTGTCTCACCATAACCCCCCCCCCCCCCCCCCCCCCCCCCCACCCCCCCCCACCCCCCCCCCCCCCCCCCCCCCCCCCCCCCCCCCCCCCCATTTTCCCTCATACAAAAACGTGATATTGCCGCCCCTCCTCACCAACAAATCCTAGAAAATGAGAGTCTGACAGAGTGGCCTAGACGGGGCGGCCTCTCCTCCTAAATAACATTACAATGTCTTATGGATATGCAAATGCAATAATCCGACACACACATATAGGGCTTGAGGGCGAAGGGACGGCCTTAAACGTTACAAACTCGATTCTCCCATCAACTCAGCCATTCTGGTCAGTTGTGCTTTATATTCTTATAGGGTAGACCGTCTAGTGTGATATGGGTCATCTTGTTTGTGCACATCTTTTTGCCTTATCTATTGCTAATTCTTCTACTTCTTCTTCTTCTTCTTCTTCTTCTTCTTCTTCTTCTTCTTCTTCTTCTTCTTCTTCTTCTTCTTCTTCTTCGTCTTCTTCTTCTTCTTCTTCTTCTTCTTCTTCTTCTTCTTCTTCTTCTTCTTCTGCTTCTTCTGCTTCTTCATTCTCTTCTTTTTCTTCTTCTTCTTTTTCTTCTGTTTCTTCTTTTTCTTCTTCTTCTTCTTCTTCTTCTTCTTTTCTTCTTCTTCTTCTTCTTCTTCATATAATGAAGTAGAAAGATAGAAGGACAGACTAGAACCAAAAAAAAAATCGAAAGCTATATTTACCTTGCCTGGAACTGAGCCTATCACCTCCAAATGGCGTATGCGCCTCGCTATGGAAACGAGTGTACTGAAAAAAGACCAGCTAGGCCGCCCCAAAAAGGTGTCTTCTTTGGCCATGTCTATGGTTAAGCTTGAAACCCACAATTATGAACTACGGACAGAACTTATCTCAAACCATTAAAATGGCACCACATGTTACAGAAATTTATATTATCGAAGCATATATGGAATAACAAACAAAGAAACAATTACAAAACCATAGCTTTCGATTTTTGTTGATGTCTAGCGCTTCCTTCTATCTTTCTACTTTTTTCTATGAGTGCCGATCAATGCACTGTCTGTTTATTTATTATATATATAATATTTCTACGCTCTCAAGGGTTATCTCTCCGTCTGTTTATGTGAATCTCATAGCCGATGCATCTTTAGTGTCTTGTCTGTCAAGGGTTATCCCTCGGTCTGTTTATGTGAATCTCATAGCCGATGCATCTGTAGTGTCCTGTCTGTCAAGGGTTATCCCTCGGTCTGTTTATGTGCATCTCATAGCCGATGCATCTGTAGTGTCTTGTCTGTCAAGGGTTATCCCTCGGTCTGTTTATGTGAATCTCATAGCCGATGCATCTTTAGTGTCTTGTCTGTCAAGGGTTATCCCTCGGTCTGTTTATGTGAATCTCATAGCCGATGCATCTTTAGTGTTCTGTCTGTCAAGGGTTATCTCTCCGTCTGTTTATGTGAATCTCATAGCCGATGCATCTGTAGTGTCTTGTCTGTCAAGGGTTATCCCTCCGTCTGTTTATGTGAATCTCATAGCCGATGCATCTGTAGTGTCTTGTCTCCACTCACCTTTGCAATGGTTTGCCACTGCCTCCTTCTCCGGAAACTATACCTTCCATTACCGTTATATGTGTTTATGTATACATGTTGGTGGATGTATGTATGCATTTTTAACTGTGTAAGTATGTGGGTGTATATGTGTGTATGTATGCATGTTGGTGGATGTATGTATGCATATTTAACTGTGTAAGTATGTGGGTGTATATGTGTGTATGTATGCATGTTGGTGGATGTATGTATGCATATTTAACTGTGTAAGTATGTGGGTGTATATGTGTGTATTTAGGTATGAATGTATGTGTGTAAAGATGTGAGTGTATGTATAAATGTGTGTATGTATGCATGTATGTGTAAGTATGTATGCATGCATGTGGGTGTATGTATTCATGTGAGTGTAAATGTGTGGTTGTGGGCATATGTTGGTGTCTCTACATGTGATTGTATATGAATGTATGCATGAATGCATGTATAGGTGTGTATGTATGAAATGTATTTGTGCATGCATGTTTAAATTTATGTGTGTGTGTTTTCTGATTGGGCATTTATGTCTTTGTATGTGTATGTGTTTTATGTATGTGTATGTATGTAGATGTGTGTGTGTGTGTGTATTACGTATATCTGTATATCAGCGCGCATGTATGAGAACGTAGGAGTATATATAAGTGTGTGTAAGTGCGTACGATTGTGTTCACATGATGTGTCAATGCATTATACTATAATCTTTATTTTTTTATTATATCCATAACATGCATTATTGATAACAGGCATTAGTACTATGACAAATGAGTGCTTAGAAGGGCCGAATGTCAGACGGCCTGTGTGCCCAATTTGTAACCCCTTGAAAATAAAGTTTGTTCATTCGTTCGTTCTCTCAAGGCCGGCAGAGTTGTTTGAATAACAACATAGCTGATGGCAATTTTCTTCTTTTTCTTCTTTACGATCACCAGCTGTAAGCTCAGGTGGGAAGTTCTAGTTGTTCGTCCACATCTGGACTGCAGTCCTTTTCCAGAACCTGAGTGTTGTGTGTGCATCCGTTTGACAGATCTGACTAATTTGTAAGCAGACTGTTGGTTCCTTGTCTCTCAGGCAGATGCAATCCGACTTCGAAGGAAGCTCCCAAATAGTCGACTCTTACGACATGCTTTTGGGTAGGCAGTGGGTCTATTCTTGTTTTCCTTATAATAGGGCCCCGGAACCCACACAGGGAGACGGCAATTTTAAAATTACCACTAATACTTCAGGAACTGCAGTGTGTTAACTCCAGGGCTGTTAAAATTTGTACTTTCCTACAGATTGGGAACTATCCGTCCCTTCCCAAGAAAACCTTAAAGTTGTGTACCACTCCCAGTGTTTTCGTACTTTTCAGAAATGTTGCATCAATATTTTAAATTTTGACATTGTGTTGAACATTTTTAGGTGCTTTCTTAATATTCTACCCCAAACAGGGAAAATCCACAGGTCATGGGATAGTCTAATATTTTAGAGGGTGGTAGATAGGCTGCATGCAGTCGTTGGACCTAGGCTGCCCTCTCTTGTGGGACGTAGGTGGGTTGGGGTTAGAGCCAATTCTAGATTTGTTGGGGACCTTACAAGCATGAGATAGCTGGGAAACCCAGTCTCACCACTCTATAAAATGTAGGACTGTCCTGTGACGTCATCTGGGGGTAGGCTATTATGAAAGAACACATTTGTAATAAGTGACTGTGAGTGTACTGAATGTAAGCATTGTGTAATTGCTGATGAAAATTTATCATTTGATATGACTGGTCAAGTGCACTTTTGTTTCAGTTTTAAATGCTAGTGCTGGAAAGCCTGTCCGGGCAATTGGTATTTGGTTATATTCATCTCTTTAGTCGCAATTTAACATTCCAATTTATCTTATGCTCAGGACTTTCTGATTAAATTTTATTTAGAAGTATGTGCCCGGCTCTCTAGCGTAGTTGGCTAAACCTGACATCGCGGTGGCCGGGTGACGAACTCCTTGTGGTCCGGGTTCACTCCCGGGGGTAGGCAGAAAAGCCACATTTCCCCCAGATTTACGGTACCTATAATGGAATCAAGGCCGAAGGATTGCGATATCCATAGTACCGAGCCAAAGGGCTGTTGTGTGGTTTTTCTAGGCAAATTTACATCCAGAAGTTTGCCATTGCCTCTGGACGGTCGGCATTCTTAATACCAGTGTCGAAACTAACGCAAAACACATTGCCTGCAGCTGGGATCGAACCTGGCATCCCAGCATTACGAAGCGTTCGCATCGACTTAGCCACAGAGCCGACCACAAGGAGAGGAGAGATATATAAAAGAAGATCAGAAGGCGGTCGCTAATGTATAAAACAAGAAACAGCTTCTAATTGCAAGAGAGTGACATCGGATTGGATTGGATTTTTTACCCCACCAGGACATCACCACAAGCGATAAACACCCGATGACATAATCTGGTACAATCAAGCGAAACGGGTCACCCCACACATGCCCGATGTGCCAACGAAAAACCTACAACGACTTGCCTGCCCTCGTTAACGACTGTTCACCCAACAGCCATGCAGTTCTTTGGCACGAAGGAGACACCTTGAACTTGGGTTTCGTACTGCCGACTCCCTACTAAGATGTTATTTTATGTTCTGTTATCACAATTAATGTCACTGCACATTGGGCATACCCATGCGTGCTCAGTTCTCCGAAGCAGCAGCCACTCTAAAGTACTTCTACTAATTGTCCCCATGAGAAGCTGGTTATATTTGTCTCCTTTCTCGGCCTCGAAGACGGCAAAGACGTGCATCACCATGCTTAACTCCCATGTCACGCAATCGTGTTAGTGTCAGGGATTCCTCATTCTCCACTAGCCCGGTTCGTACAGCGTTGACTATGTCTGCTCTGTCCATACTTTTTCCTGCAATCATTAGTGCAGTGATTGCCAGTTGGTCTGCTCGCTCATTTCCCTTCACGCCCGCATGACCCGGTGTGTAGATCCAGGTTACGGAGGTTAAGTGCGATTTCCTGATGCTTTCTATCCATTCAGAGCGCATACTGCCTGTTGCTATCTTCTGAAGCATATTCATTGAGTCTGAGACAATTACTACCTGTGTGGCGGTTTGCTCGGATACCCATGCTAAAGCTCTAGAAGCAGCGGCTATTTCCATTGTCATGCTTGACGTGGTTGTCTGGTAAGCGCCGCTGTCCTCATGTATTGTTTTCCCCTTTCTTTGCGCTGTGTATGCCCATGCTGACCTTGATCCGCGCTTCACAGATCCATCTGTGTAGATGATGGTATCTTCTGGGTCTGAATGCTGATCTATCAGTTCCCTTACTTCTGTGTCTACCGCGCGCGGGAATTTGATCCCTGCAGTACCTTCCGAGTGTGATGACAACCTTAGAAATGCCATGCATGTCTACTGGTGTATTCGTCCATTCTTTTCCGTGGCTGATCACGTCTAGGTCACATACCTGCTGGATTAAGTCCTCAGCCTTTGCCATCCAAGAGCGGCCCCTTTTGAGACGCGTTCCTTTTGTGTCGTGAATAGCTTTGTGTAATGGGTGGTTAACATCTGCCGATACCCTCATGTAAGCCTTGACCTGTGCCACTTTGTATCTGCTTGTCATAGTCGGCAGACCCCCAGGATATAACGCATGGCGTTGCAGGAGGTGTCTTTTGTGCAGCCGAGTATGAGTCTCATGGCCTCATTCTGTACTCGGTCCAGTCTTTCTAGCTGGGTTTTGCTGACAGTGAGGAGGCCGAGACCATAGTCAATGACGCTAAGCACAAGCCCTTGATAGAGAAGGAAAAGTAGACGTTGTTCAATATCAGCTGCTGCTAGCACCTTGAGTGCTGTCAAACCTTTCCTGGCTCTAAGTATGACGTTGTCTACGTGGCATTTGTATGACAAGCATCTGTCAAATGTCATGCCCAGGTATTTCATGGTGTCCGTTCTCTCGATGTCCACACCACAGATGCTTACGACTGGCGTTGGTGTACTCACGATGTGGGTATTCAGAGAGAACCATGTTAAGGAGGCTTTGGACGGGTTCACATGAGCTCTTGATTCCTGGCACCACTCACTAAGTCTGTCTAGTTCGTGTTGTAGTGTGGTTGTAATTTCCTGCCTGTTTTTACCTCGACGGTACACAAGGATATCATCTGCATACGACATTGTTCTGCCTAGGCCTACGCGTTGTGCACTAGTGACTCCTGCTGTGTACACATTGAAGAGCACAGGCGACAATGGTGATCCCTGGGGCAGACCCATTAGGACGCGTTGAGGTTCGGATGCCCATTCACCACATCGAAGCGACACTGTTCTTTCAAATAGCGCTGCTGCGATCCAGTTGACCAAATTTGTTTCTATCTGCATATCCAACAGCAGTCTGATGAGCATGTTGTATGGGACGCTGTTGTACGCATCTTCTAAGTCAATAGCGGCTGCAGCCGTTTCTATTCCCTCCTGGAAACCTTCGTATGTGTCGTAGGCAAATACTGCAGCATTGCACCATGTATCTCTTACTGGTCGGTAGCCACCTAGTGTAGCGGGGAAATGGCCACCCGACTCCAATATTTAGGTTAACGTTCTGGCAACGATTTTTTCCATGAGTTTTCCTACAGTGTTCTGGAGTGTGATGATTCTGTAGCCATTTATTCTCGTGTGGTCTTTTCCTGGCTTAGGAACCGGTCTGAGGTAGCTGTGGAGCCAGTCATCAGGAATAGTGCCAGTTTTCATGGTGTTGTTAAAAATCGTGGACAGTTCATCAATATCTGTCGCCTCGAGGCTTTTGAAATGGCTGTATCTAATGCCATCAGGCCCTGGAGCTGTGTCCGGACAGGTCTTCAGTGTTGCTCTGATGCAGTCCGTTGAGATGTATACTGTATCATCGACTTCCTCCATTTCAGCCATCTGGAACAAAGTGCCACCATGCGGATGAGGATCACCGTGGAGAGGTATTCTACCCCAAACAGGGAAAATCCACAGGTCATGGGATAGTCTAATATTTTAGAGGGTGGTAGATAGGCTGCATGCAGTCGTTGGACCTAGGCTGCCCTCTCTTGTGGGACGTAGGTGAGTTGGGGTTAGAGCCAATTCTAGATTTGTTGGGGACCTTACAAGCATGAGATAGCTGGGAAACCCAGTCTCACCACTCTATAAAATGTAGGACTGTCCTGTGACGTCATCTGGGGGTAGGCTATTATGAAAGAACACATTTGTAATAAGTGACTGTGAGTGTACTGAATGTAAGCATTGTGTAATTGCTGATGAAAATTTATCATTTGATATGACTGGTCAAGTGCACTTTTGTTTCAGTTTTAAAATGCTAGTGCTGGAAAGCCTGTCCGGGCAATTGGTATTTGGTTATATTCATCTCTTTAGTCGCAATTTAACATTCCAATTTATCTTATGCTCAGGACTTTCTGATTAAATTTTATTTAGAAGTATGTGCCCGGCTCTCTAGCGTAGTTGGCTAAACCTGACATCGCGGTGGCCGGGTGACGAACTCCTTGTGGTCCGGGTTCACTCCCGGGGGTAGGCAGAAAAGCCACATTTCCCCCAGATTTACGGTACCTATAATGGAATCAAGGCCGAAGGATTGCGATATCCATAGTACCGAGCCAAAGGGCTGTTGTGTGGTTTTTCTAGGCAAATTTACATCCAGAAGTTTGCCATTGCCTCTGGACGGTCGGCATTCTTAATACCAGTGTCGAAACTAACGCAAAACACATTGCCTGCAGCTGGGATCGAACCTGGCATCCCAGCATTACGAAGCGTTCGCATCGACTTAGCCACAGAGCCGACCACAAGGAGAGGAGAGATATATAAAAGAAGATCAGAAGGCGGTCGCTAATGTATAAAACAAGAAACAGCTTCTAATTGCAAGAGAGTGACATCGGATTGGATTGGATTTTTTACCCCACCAGGACATCACACAAGCGATAAACACCCGATGACACAAAGTGCCACCATGCGGATGAGGATCACCGTGGAGAGGTCCCAGAAACCGCGTTCAGACATTTGGCCATAATGATGACCTGCCTATATTGCGGCCCCTGGCAAAAGCCAGAGTGGGGCTTCAAACAACAAAAAATAACGTCCTAAGAAGGACGAAAAGTAGTTAATAATCCTGAGAGAGAGAGAGTGACATCCGCTCTTCGCGGTAGAAAACCAGAAAGGAAAAGCAAACTCCAAACATAATGGAGACGCCGAGGGCACAATCTAAATCGAATTTAAAATTTTATGAAAAGGCAGCAAAAGAGAACATACACACAAACAACAACAAAAACACTCACATATGGGGCCATGTTTTGTTGCCTGCAGCAAGCAATCCCTTCTGCACTTACCAAACACCCAGCCGCCCACTTTTCACTCCATGTGCCTGTTTTATCTCCCTTTAAAATTGTAAGCTAATTGTGCCCCTTGGCTAGTGGAACCGCTTGCTTAAATACCACATCCTAGCCAAGAGTGTCAACAACAAGAAATCGGTGGGCTGGGCAGGGGGTCCTGCGCCCCCGGCTTCTTCTTATATTCGTCTACCTTGTGTATTTTCTAGGCTAGGAAGGGTGACCTCAAGGATGGTAATTCCAGCAGCTTAAGACAATAATAATATTTATGGTGGTGATGATAATCAGTAAGTAGCCTCCCTTTGAAGGACTTTGCTTCTTTGCCTAACCTGCCGTCCTTTTTAGGATGAAATTTTTCGTTACTTAAAGCCCTACTCTGGCTCTTGCCAATGGCTGCAATATAGCCTAGCCATAAATTTGGCCTAATGGCTGAACGCGGTTTCTGGGACCTCTCCACTGTGATCCTTATCCACACATTGGCACGAGTGTCATCGGGTGTTTATCGCTTGTGTGATGTCCGGGTGGGGTAAAAGTTTACTACGACTACTACCTAGCTCCTATAACAACCTTCCGGAAAACTTCTCGATCACAAACAAGATGTCCCGCGTCCGATACACCCACCTGGAGATCATCCGCCACATCCTGCACCCATCTTCTCCTTGGCCTCCCTCTTCCTCTCTTCCCAGAAATATACCCTTCGGTTTTGTTCTCTCTAAACTTTCATGACGTTTCAAGAGACCAAATTATCTAAATTTTCTGTCTTTTATTATTTGTAGAAGCCAAACTCCTTCAGTATTCAACAATGATAATAATAATAATAAAACAATTATTATGGTAATACTAAAAATGTGCGAAAGGCAAATACAATTAATATTTTAAATACTATGAAATGTAAAACAATGTGGATAATGCGTAACATTTGCAATCCTACAAACACTTTTCGTTAGGGTTATCTCACTCTTCCCCCCCCCCCACCCCGCCCTTTTTCCTTTCATTTTCCCCACCCCTGAGCAAATTTGGAAGTACCCAGCTTCCGGCGCCCTTGACCCTGGCCAAGGTGATTAGTCAAGTCTTGTGATCTCATCTTGCCTTTAGATAGCAGCTCTGGTTTTTCTACAATCTGTAATCGTAGTAGAATGTCGCCTTATTCAGGCAAGAAGGTGTTGGAGATGGGGGAGGGAGAATGGGGATGGGAGAGGGAGAATGGGGATGGGAGAGGGAGAATGGGGATAGGGGAGGGAGGTGGAGCTAAGTGGATCTAGAACGTTCATGGTGCTCTCTCAATACTTGCCGGTCCAGATTTTTTGGAATAGCAAGGCTAATAAACTGAATGCTTTCTTTCTGACTGTACTAAGAGGCAGATAGAAGAAAAGATATTATGAGAAAGTGCAGTAGATGTACTAGCAATCATGGTAGTAGTGGTGCTGGTAGTAGTTGTAGTAGTGGTAAATGTGGTTCTTGTAGAAGTAATAGCAGTAGCAGTGATAGTAGTAGCACCAGCATCAACGGCAGTAATAATAGTAGCAGTAGCAGCAGTAGTAATTGTAGTAGTGCTTCTAATAGGTGTAGTAGTGGTGGTCATAGTAGCAGTAGTGGTAGAGGTAGTAGTTGTTATGGTGGTGGTGGTATTAGTAGTAGTGATAAGGGTGGTAGCATTAGTGGTAGTATTCGTGGTGGTGGTGGTGCTGGTGGTGGTGGTAGTAGTTGAAATTGTTGTTGTTCTGATAGAAGCAACAGCAGGGTCAGTTTTAATACTAGTATCAGCAGCATAAAAAGCAGTTTTATACTGATAGCAATAGCAGCAGCAGTAGTAGCAGTATTAGTAGCAGCAGTAGCAGCAGTAGTAGTAGTAGCAGCAGCATTAGTAGTAGTAACATCAGCAGATGCAGCAGCAGTAGTAGAATTAGTAGTAGCAATAGTAGAAGTAGTAGTAGTAGCAGTAGCGGTAGCAGAATCAGCAGCAATAGTAGTCGTAGAAGTAGTAGCAGCATGAGTAGTAGCAGCAATAGTAGCAGTAGCAGCAGCACCATCAGTAGTATTAGCAGTAGTAGTAGCAGTAGTGGTAGAAACAGCAGTAGCAAAACCAGCAGCAGTAGTAGTAGTAGTAGTAGCAGCAGCAGCAGCAGCAGCAGCAGCAGCAACAGCAGCAGCAGCAGCAACAGCAGCAGTAGCAGTCGTAGTAACAGCAGCAGCAGTCGTAGTAACAGCAGCAGCAGCAATAATAATAGCAATAGCAGCAGCAGCAACAGTAGTAGTAGTAGTTGTTATTTTTTTTGGTCGTAGTATTAGTAGAGATGGTAGTAGTAGTAGTAGTAGTAGTAGTAGTAGTAGTAGTAGTAGTAGTAGTAGTAGTAGTAGTAGTAGTAGTAGTAGTAGTAGTAGTAGTAGTAGTAGTAGTAGTAGTAGTAGTAGTAGTAGTAGCTGCAGCAACAGCAGCAGCAGCAGTAGTAATAGAAGGATGTGTTAATGTTGAAGTTGTTATTATTCGTGTTTTTAGTAGCAGCAGCAATAGTAGCGATGCTTCTAGTGTCAATATCTGGCACTTTTATGTCTTTTCTTACTTTCCCGTGCGTTCTTTACTTATGTAATTTGTTGTTTAATCCTTTTAATTATATCCGCCTCCTCCTCCTTCTTCTCCTCTTTCTCCTCTTCTTCTTCTTCTTCTTCTTCTTCTTCTTCTTCTTCTTCTTCTTCTTCTTCTTCTTCTTCCTCTTCTTCTTCTTCTTCTTCTTCTTCTTCTTCTTCTTCTTCTTCTTCTTCTTCTTCTTCTTCTTCCTCTTCTTCTTCTTCTTCTTCTTCTTCTTCTTCTTCTTCTTCTTCTTCCTCTTCTTCTTCTTCTTCTTCTTCTTTTTCTTCTTCTTCTTCTTCTTCTTCTTCTTCTTCTTCTTCTTCTTCTTCTTCTTCTTCTTCTTCTTCTTCTTCTTCTTCTTCTTCTTCTTCTTCTTCTTTTTCTTCTTCTTCTTCTTCTTCTTCTTTCTCTTCTTCTTCTGCTTCTCAGCATCCACCTCTGACCCTGCAGATAAGAGAACCACTAGGAGAAGTGTGAGGTTGTCAAGACTGGTTTTAAAAACGTCACTGAATTTCTAGGCGCTGATTATTTTCTAGTTTTTTAAACTCTCATTTTTCGATGCGAAGATAAACAAAACATATAGAGAAACACATAATGCTAGATATGCAGACACACAGATAGACAGGCAGACAGGCAGATAAGAAGGCATAAGGAGAGACAAACACCCAGAGTTTGTAGAGAATCGAACATAAACCTTAAAGGTTCTAAGTTTTTGCATTGCTATTAGACCTTAAAAAAAAAGCAAGGAAAATTTTATAAAAGTTACAATTAATTTGTTTTAGAGGGAGCTGCGTGGTCTCGAGGCATAGTATTCACCTAGAGTGCTAGAGGTTCCAGGTTCAATCCCCTGAAAGGGCTGGGATTTTTTCACGTGGACTTGGACTTCTAGTAATTCTCTGGGTAGTGAGATCGGACGCCCGTGTGCATTGTTGTGCACGTAAAAAATCCCCTGGCAGTTGGAAATCGAAAAGTGTAGCCTTTACGGCGCTGCCCGTGAAAAATTTGGAGTTAAAAATCTACCTAAAACTATTCAGAATTCTCGTCAGCGCTACAGAGCCTGTGCACTGTGCTGAGCTTTTTCGCACTCAGACTTGAGTTAAAATTAGAACGGAGCACCTATGGGTTACTATACATGTGACATGATGTTGATCCGTTGTTCAAAACCTCAAGCCTGTGTTAGGGAAAAGACACTGATGATAATCAGACATCACTGAAAAAAGACACCGTGTGCAAACTGCCATGTCTGGGAAAAGACACCGACTCCAAAAAAGGGGCTTACACAAATTTTCCCTTCTGTCCATTCAGATCCACACTCTGTCCAAACTGGCAAGCATTGTCCAGATGTAGATATCAGAAAAAGGATGGAATGATTTGTTCGGGTCAGATAAGAGAAATTGCAGTTTTAATATGGCTTAGAAATGGCGTGACTTGTAAGCCATCCCCTCTGCGCCGGTTCCCCGAGTGACATTGAAAGCTTTAGGGGGCTGTTGGGTGTCAAGAGTAGCCTCTGATCACACAACGAGAGGAGAGGATTTTTGTCGGGGAATGCGCAACGATTCGCAATTCCAGAGAGCGTTAGTGATCACAGAATTGTATTTCATTATTCATGCTCGTAGCGTTGCTATGTGCTTGATTGCGGTTCTGTTTTTCTTCCTAAGCGCCATTTTTTTTACCCTACTTTGTGGGATGTTTTAACAGCAATATGTATTTTTTCTACATCATTTGTTGTTTTGTTTCTAGTTTTTTTTTTAAACAAACAAACAAAGAAACTCAAGATATTTTGTGATTTTACTCTCGAATTGTACAAGATTTTTTTGTTTTTAGGGTAGTTTTGTGTGTGTGAAATTGTGCGTTTGTTTGAACACATAAATTGTGCGTTTATTTGAAAATATGTTTTAAATCTTTGTGTATCAGTAACAGATTTGGCGGATGTTATCATCATCATCATCATCATCATCTTCATCACTTCTCGTTATGCCTTGTGGCACATGAAAGGATGCTTTCCTGTCCTGTGCAATCTTCAATACAGTTTTCCATGTCAGAGATGCCGCACTCAGGTCACTCCCTATCCTTGGACTCCATGTTGTTTTTTGGGGGCCCCTTTTTTCTCTTTCCCTCTGGTGTCCATGTGAGAGCTGTTTTGGCAGGTATTTTAGGATTCATTCTCATAACGTGGCCAAGCCATTTCTATCTAAGCAGATGTTATGCTTGATGTAAAATGCTTAGAATTAATTGCCTACTTTGCTTATTTAGATAAGCACTTTCCATTGCCAAGGAAATCTTTTTTTTTATCTTTTTCAGGTTATTTCAGACAGAGCCAGATTTAAAGCGACTGTTCCCAAAGATTGTACAGATGAACGATAAGAATGAGTTGGAATGGGAAGTTGACCGAGACATGCTGCAGGTTAGTCAATATAACGTCATGCTGTCAAATCACGCGGTCATATCACACTGCCAAACCACACTGTCATATGAAAGCGTCATAACATAATGTCAAACCACAATGTCAAATTCAATTTTTATATCACCTTGTCAAACCGCACTGTCAAACCACATAGTCAAACCGCACTGTCAAACCACATTGTCATAACGCATTGTTATACAGCCTGTCACACCACACTGTCACAAAGTTATGGCAAACTACACTATCATTTAATTTTTTGAACCAATATGTCAAACCAAACTAGCAAACCACACTGCCTTACTACGGTGTCATACCACAGTTCCATCTACACTATCAAACCACGCTGACACATCCCAGTGCCAAACCAAGCTGTCACATCAAACTGTCAAACGATGCTGTCAAATCACATTGTTAAACCACGCTATCAAATCACAGTGTCCAACCACGCTGTTAAATCACAGTGTTAAACCACGCTGTCAAATCACAGTGTCAAACCATGCTCTCAAATCAGTGTCAAACCATGCTGTCAAATCACAGTGTTAAATCATGCTGTCAAATCACAGTGTTAAATCACGCTGTCAAATAATAATGTCAAGCATACTGTCAAATCACAATGTCAAACTATACTATCAAATCACAGTTGTTAATCGCGCTATCAAATAGCAATGTCAAACCATGCTGACAAATCACAGTTTTAAACCACGCTGTCAAACCACACTGTCAAGCCACGCTGTCAAATCACACTGTTAAACCACGCTGTCAAATCACAGTGTCAAACAATGCTGTCAGATCATGCTGTCAAATCATAGTGTCAAACCACACTGTTAAATCAGTGTAAGACCACACTGTCAAATCACAGTGTAATTTGGTAGCAATACTATATGAATATACAGTGATAGCTCAGAATCCAAACGCCTCACAGCTGGAACAATTTGGAATCCGAACGCAATTTTCAGGGAAATTGTGCCTTGGAACTCGAACGTCGCCTTGGTCCTAGTTAACGGCTGTGTTAACATATTCAATGATAATATAATCGAAAATTATGTTAGTTTGATGTTAGTCAAACCCCGCCCATATACACTCTAATTCACTTCTGATTAGTAGTTCCTGAGCCCCGTCAACTTCGCACATGGTTACGGGAGTGTTCCGCAAGCAGTTGATATCGCGTGTTGTATACTTCAGCACGCCACAGCTTTTAAGACTAAGAAAACGTGGAGAAACTAGGTCTAACACAACACCTTTAGAGAGTGCTGCAACCAATGTCATCGGCATTCTTTTTCTCGGAATGAAAACGTAAATGCAAGACATAACAGAAAACAAGCAAGAGAGGGGCACATACCCGTAACCTTCAGCAAAGTCGACCAGCACAACAAACTTGTGAATGAAAAGTGACCTACTCTCTTTGGGGAGACTAACGTGAACCTAATCGAACATTTTAGAAAAATTAAATTTGGTCGCCAACACTTTGAAATTCCGGCTGTCAATAAAAACGTGTCACTCTTAACGAGCAGTTCTCAACCTATGGGTCGCAACCTTTTTTGGGGTCGAACGACCCTTTCGCAGGGGTCGCTAAAGACCATGGCAGAACAAACATTCATTGAAGTTTGAACAACGGATCAACATCCTGGCACACGGTTAGTAACACATAAGTGCTCCATTGTTCTTCTAACTCAAGTCTGAGTCCGAAGAAGCTGAGAACAGTGCACAAGCTTTGTAGCACCGGCGAGGATCATGAAATACTTTAGGTGGATTTTAAACAACAAATTATGCCGTTAGGCTACTCTTTTCGATTTCCAAAGGCCACGAGACTTTTTACGTGCGCAACAATGCACACGGGCGTCCGATCTCACTACCCAGAGACGAGGGGAAATATTAGAAGCCAAAGTCCACGTAAAAAAATTCGTTACTACAGGTGTGCCATGATGTTGATCCATTGTTTAAACCTCAAACATCAAGTGCAGTGTCACTATTTTGATCAAAATACAGTTTAGAGAATGTTAATTTTCTTTTTTTTTTTCAAATACTGTTCATTTATGTTTGTATTCAAAATGGATCATCATTTGTTACATTATTTACAAAGTACTGTATTTATTTAAAAAAAATACATTATATAATTCTAGTTTGTTGGACATTGAAACAAACTGGTTTATTTTATTTTTTTAAATTATTTTTCAATGGGGGAAAAACTGGTTTGGAACGAAATTTTCAATGTACACAGTTACCCTTTGTTTGGGATGCAATTTTTAGTTATTTTGAACCCCCACCCTGGCTTTTGCCGGGGGCCCTAAATATAGCCAGGCCTTAAATATGGCCTTACGGCAGAACGGGGTTTCTGGGACCTCTCGACGGGTGATTCCCATTTGCATGGCGGCACTTTCTGTCAGGGTGTTTATCGCTTGTTTGACGCCCTGGTGGGGTACCTTGCCTACCTAACTACCTTGGAACTCCAATGATTTGAAATTCGAACAATATATCGGGACGGTTTATGTTCGGATTCTGGGTTACCACTATAATGTAAATGTCAGAGGTGGGCGTATAGCACTTTGAGAAGCTTCATTGTTGTCAACAGTCACATCTTTCGTTTAGGGCACTAACTATTTCTATGTTTGCTGTCTTTGTATACAGAACGCAATGGATGAATAAAATGCTAACCGTGTTCAACATAAAATCGCACAACAGGGTGGTAGTGATGATGATGATGAGGACGATGATGATGATGATGATGATAATGATTTAAGCTACATGTATGAACGTCTAAAATACATGGCATCTCTGATTCACTGCTTTAATTGTTTCCAATACCTCGGTAAATTCATCACTTTTTTTTTTTTTTTGCTGTCGACTCTGGCACTCGTGGCAGATTGCTCGCACATGTTTGTTGGCTGTATTTCTACTTGCTGTGCGCACGTTCTGTCTGCTGTAAGGGGGTGAAAAACGTTTTCATACTGTAACAGAAAAGGACTCTTTAGAGCTATTGGACACATAGGGCTAGACGTATAGTTTATAGATCAGTCGTCATTCGATGGGTCATGGGGTTAACATCACCCTGCTGCCCTTACTTACCAGGTTTTTCTGTTGTAAAGAGCGCGCTGCGTGGTCTGGAGACATGGTGACCGCCTCGAGTGCTGGAGGTTCCGGTTTCGATCCCCGGTAAGGGTTAGGATTTTTTCACATGGACTTGGATATCTAGTAATTCCCCCTGGTTTCTGGGTAGTCAGATCAGACGCCAGTGTGCATTTTTGCGCGCGTAAAAACTCCTTTGGCAGTTGAAAATCGAATACAGTAGCCCAACGGCGCTGCCCAGGCAAAAATTTTGAGTTAAAAATCTACCCAAAGTATTTACTATCCTCGCCGGTGCTACAGAGCCTGTGCACTGTGCTGAGCTTCTTCGGACTCAGAGCTGAGTTAGAAGAATAACGGAGCACTCACGGGTTACTACCTGTGTGGCCTGATGTTGATCCGTTGTTAAGACCACAAACATCAAACCTTTAAGTGTGGTAAAGGACACACAATTAACAAAGCCAAAAAAAAAAGGCAGGTGGGGGGAGGGGGGATTAGGGCCCACATAAAACTTACATTGTTTTCCATATTTATTGATGGGAGGCGCCGTGGTCTAGCGACTAGACAGTGGCATGCGAATCAGAAGGTCGTGGGATCGATTCCTCACTGAGGCCGGACATTTTTAAAAAATGACCTTGGCTTCCAGGTCGACCTAGCCATGACTGGGTACCATATGCAGTCCTGGGATGTAAAGGCGGCCGGTGTGACGCTGACCACATCAGCCAACATGTGCCGTTCGGTCTATACAATATAGGTCTAGTCCTGTATAGCCAATACGCCTGCCCGGCTCTCTAGCGTAGTTGGCTAAACCGGATTGCGCGGTGACCGGGTGACGAACTCCTTGTGGTTCGGGTTCACTCCCGGGGGGTAGGCAGAAAAGCCACATTTCTCCCAAATTTACGGTATTTACAATGGAATCAAGGCAGAAAGGTTGCGATATCCATAATACCGAGCTTAAGGGTTATCAACTCATGGCATAAAAAGTGTTGGAAAAGGGCCCTTTGCTTAGATTTATTTCTTCATTAATTGATATTTCTTTCTCCAGAGACATGCAGTGACGGTCATGGAAGGTCTTGGGGCAGCCGTGGAGAGTCTAGATGATTCTGACTTCCTCAACAGCGTCCTAGTGTCCATTGGACAGACTCACGTGAAGAGAAACGTCAAGCCACAGATGTTACGGGTAAAGCGTCTCTTGTATATATCCCCAGCTGCATTGTCGCGAGTTATGGCATCCACCTCCAGTACTGGAGGTTCCGGGTTCAGGCCCCGGTAAAGGCTGGGATTTCTTTACGTGCGCTTCTAGTAATTTCCTTTGGTCTATTGGTTGTAAGATAGGACGCCCGTGTGTATTGTTGCAGACGTACAAAATCCCTTGGCAATTGGAAATCGAAAAAAACTACAAATCTACCCAAAGTATTTCAGGATTCTCGCCGGTGCAACAGAGGTTGTGCACTGCGCTGAGATATTTCTAACTCAGGCTCACTCGTGTACCATGATGTTAATCCGTTCGCTAAACTAAACTAAACTAAAGTAAAGTAAGCTAAACTAAGCTAAGCTAAACTAAGCTAAGCCCGACTCCCTAGCGTAGTTGGCTAAACCTGACTTTGCGACGATCGAGTGACGAACTCCTTGTGGTCCGGGTTCACGCCCGGGGGTAAGCAGAAAAACCACATTTTCTCCAGATTTAAGGTACTATCATGGAATCAAGTCCGCAAGGTTGCCTTATCCATATACCGTGCCAAAGGATTAACAACTCATGGCTTCTGGATATAAAAAAAAAAACTAAGCACAACTAAACTAAGCTGAACTAAAAAAAGCTAAACTAAACTAAGCTAAACTAAACTAAGCTCAACTAAACTAAGCTAAACTAAACTAAGCCAAACTAAACTAAGCTAAACTAAACTAAGCCAAACTAAACTGAGCTAAACTAAACTAAGCTAAACTAAACTAAGCCAAACTAAACTAAGCTAAACTAAACTAAGCCAAACTAAACTAAGCTAAACTAAACTAAGCCAAACTAAACTGAGCTAAACTAAACTAAGCTCACCTAAACTAAGCTAAACTAAAATAAGCCAAACTAAATTGAGCTAAACTAAACTAAGCTAAGCTAAACTAAGCTAAACTAAACTAAGCTAAATAAACTGAGCTAAAATAAACTGAGCTAAACTAAACTAAGCTCAACTAAACTAAGCCAAACTAAACTAAACTAAACTAAGCTAAGCTAAACTAAACTAAACTAAGTTAAACTTGTATATCCCCAGGGTCATTTACCAGTCATACAGCCGCCGTGGTGTAGCGGCTAGGTTGCCGCCTGCGGATCTGAAGGTCATGGGTGTATTATTTTTTTCAAAGATGGCTTCGGCTCCCAGGTCGACCCAATCATAATGGGTACCAGGTGAAGTCATGGAAAGTAAAGGCGGCCAGCGGGATATTGACCATATCACCCACAGAGTGCAGATTGGTCTGTAAAATATAGGTCTAGCCATGTTCGCTCAATACGCATAAAGGCGTGGAAAGGGGTCCATACTTTATTAGTCGCTTCTCTCCATCTACCTCCCCTCAATTTGAAAGATATCTTCACACTCCTAGTAGCGTTACACGCTCCTCGATCATCCTATGTAGTCACTTCATAGTTAGAGCATATTTGTGTATGTGTACTGTGTTGTTCTTTACGTGCTGATGAAGGCTAATCGCCGCAACGTCCTTTGTTTGTTTATTGTGATCGATTTTGTAAAGCTAACATAAACTGTTATTTCTTTCTTACCAACTTTTTCTCTTCCCTATAATTTCCTACCCATTTAAAAACTCGATCATCATCATCATCATCATCGGGAATTGCCTTGCCGACTGGCTTGGGAGAATTAAGCCTCTCCACAATCTATGATCTTTTGCAACATGTATCAGTTCGTGTACTGACACCCCTACATATCATAACCAACAGCTGTCAATATTCTTCTCGCGTTGTCTTTCATCGTCTCTTTTTCCATAGATTATTCCAGAACCTTAGTATTGCGTGTGCATCCGTTTGACAATTCTGACATTTGTGCGCAGACTTTTGGTTCCTTGCCTCTCAAGCAGATGCACTACGACTTTGAAGAAAGCTCCTAGTTAGTCGACTCTTACGACATGCTTTTGGGTTGGCAGTGGTCTGTTCTTGTTTTCCTCATATTAGGCCACCAGAACCCACGTGGGAAAGACGCAGTTCAAAACACCTATAATTTTAACAGTATGAAATATCAGTTTAGTTTTCAGTTTTGTTGCCTTGATTTATCGATACTTTTCTTTCTCCCTTTGTTATCTCCTCTCTTTATATCTTCATCCCTTGCTTGTCTCTCTATCTGTCCCATCCGTATCTCGCTAAATCATTTTTTTTTATCTCTCTGTCTAGATCAAATACAATATGTGAAAGATGAGTAAAGGGAAGGGTGGGATGTAAGAAGGGCCTGCGTGCCCTCTTTGTGACGTTTGAAAATAAATTCATGTTTTCGTACTGTCTCACACTCTCTGTCTCACTATCTCTATCTCTCTCGCTTCTCTCTCTCTCTCTCTCTCTCTCTCTCTCTCTCTCTCTCTCTCTCTCTCTCTCTCTCTCTCTCTCTCTCTCTCTCTCTCTCTCTCTCTCTCTCTCTCTCTCTCTCTCTCTGTGATTCTATTTCTCTCGCCTTTTCTCTTTCACCTATTTATTTTTCCCGATTTGCTTACTCACGTATTCACAAAATCTCTCTCTCAGTCTCTATTTATATATTTCTGAATTTCTCTAACAATCTCCCACCCTACCCCCTCAAATTCCGCAAGCCATCTTTTATCTCCTGCTGTCACCTACCACTCACTTTCCCCAATATGGGATTTTCAATCTCACAGTAGCTTTACACGCTCCAACAACCCCTTATTGTATCAGTTCTGCCTCCATTCTCTGGAATCACTTAACCCCGTTTGATTAAACTTTCATAAAATATAACACCAATAGTCATATCCAGCTTCTTCTAGTAGTAGCATCTGCCATCACAGGGGATGTTACTCTGATGCACTCATTCGGGCGACCTGTCAGCCGGCGAGAGTTATGCTTCCGATTTATGGAAATGAAGTTTTGCGATATCGTTAGACTATCTATCTATCTATCTATCTATCTATCTATCTATCTATCTATCTATCTATCTATCTATCTATCTATCTATCTATCTATCTATCTATCTATCTATCTATCTATCTATCTATCTATCTATCTATCTATCTATCTATCTATCTATCTATCTATCTATCTAATCTATCTATCTATCTATCTATCTATCTATCTATCTATCTATCTATCTATCTATCTATCTATCCTGTCTTGTCTTGTCTTGTCTTGTCTTGTCTTGTCTTGTCTTGTCTTGTCTTGTCTTGTCTTGTCTTGTCTTGTCTTGTCTTGTCTTGTCTTGTCTTGTCTTGTCTTGTCTTGTCTTGTCTTGTCTTGTCTTGTCTTGTCTTGTCTTGTATCTTGTCTTGTCTTGTCTTGTCTTGTCTTGTCTTGTCTTGTCTTGTCTTGTCTTGTCTTGTCTTGTCTTGTCTTGTCTTGTCTTGTCTTGTCTTGTCTTGTCTGTCTGTCTGTCTGTCTGTCTGTCTGTCTGTCTGTCTAGCTATCCATCCATCTATCTATCTATCTGTGTGTGTGTGTCTGTGGGCGTGTGTCTGTGTGTTGTGTCTGCGAATGTGTCTGTGTGTTGTGTCTGCGAATGTGTCTGTGTGTTGTGTCTGCGAATGTGTCTGTGTGTAGGTGTGTCTACCTGTGTGTTTGCCTATTTGTGTTTGTGTCTGCGTATGTATCTGAGGATGTCTCTGTTTGCGTGTGCATGTATGTGTTTGTGTGTGTTCGTTTGTTGGTATGTAGGTCTGTGTCTGTATATGTGTGTGAAATGTGTATGTACGTGTGTGTATGTATGTATTATGTGTGTGTATGTATGGGTGTGTGTTGTATGTATGGGTGTGTGTTGTATGTGTGTGTATGTGTGTTCTGTACACGCGTATTTGGCCATGCACTTTACCAACCATGCTTTTGTTTTCTTTTTTGTTAATTTCAAGATATGCATATTATCGTATAAACAAAACCTGCTTTATTAATCAAATACAACTGCTGTGTGAAAAATGGCTGCTTTAAAGGGCCGAGTGTAAGACTGGCCTGCGTGCCCAATTTGTAACACTTTGAAAATAAAGTTCGTTCGTTTGTTCGTTTGTTTGTTCGTTTTTTTTTCGTTTTTTTTGTGTGTTCACCGGCGGAAAGTTCTGACTTGTCCAATCACAGTTTGTGTTGTAATTAGTTCTCCGTTGATGAAGACTTTGGTTGGGACGTCCAGAGATATTCGTACCCGACTTTTGCATTCCCTCGTTTGAACTGTACAACCTTATGTTATGTTGTATTTAGCACATACACAACTGCACCACCCTGGTGGCATTTTCCTGACTGACGGTGGCATTTCCCTGTCTCTGGGTGGCATTTTCCTGTCTGTCGGTGGCATTTCACTGTCTGTCGGTGGCATTCCCTGTCTGTCGGTGGCATTGCCCTGTCTGTCAGTGGCATTTCCGTGTCTGTCAGTGGCATTTCCCTGTCGGTGGCATTTCCCTCTTTGTCGGTGGCATTGCCCTGTCTCTCGGTGGCATTGCCCTGTCTGTCAGTGGCATTTCCCTGTCTGTCAGTGGCATTTCCTTGTCTATCAGTGGCATTTCCCTGTCGGTGGCATTTCCCTGTCTGTCAGTGGCATTTCCCTGTCGGTGGCATTTCCCTGTCTGTCAGTGGCATTTCCCTGTCTGTCAGTGGCATTTCCCTGTCTTTCAGTGGCATTTCCTTGTCTGTCAGTGGCATTTCCCTGTCTGTCAGTGACATTTCCCTGTCTGTCAGTGGCATTTCCCTGTCTGTCAGTGGCATTTCCCTGTCTGTCAGTGGCATTCCCCTGTCTGTCAGCTTGGTTTAGGTTTAGATGACGAATCAACATCATGACACAAGCAAGACAATCTCAATCTAACGGGCCATGCTGCTGACGTCACAAAACTGGGCTAACTATGCGTAAGTCAGCAGCATGCCCCGTCAGATGGAGACGGCTTTTGGCACAAGGGTAGTAACCCATAAGTGCTCCGCTCTACTTCTGACTCAAGCCTGAGTCCGAAGTGCATGAGCTCCGTAGCTTGATCTTCCAACAGGTCAACTCTACTTCTTGCAACCAACCTACTCACAGGCGCCATCGCGAAGAAATAGTTGTAGTGTGGGGTACTCATCATTCGTCTAGAACAGTAGCTTTCCACCTTCCTGACTGACTGACTGACTGACTGACTTTCTACCCCAACAGGACATCACACAAGCGATGAACATCCAATGACACAATGTGCCACCATGTGGATGGGGATCACCCGTGGAGAGGTCTCAGAAACCGCGTTCAGCCTTTAGCCCATATTTATGGCCAAGTTATATTGCGGCCCCTGGCAAGAGCCAGAGTAGGGCTTCAAATAACGAAAAATTGCATCCTAAAAAAGGACGAGAAGTAGTCATAGATAAGTCTCTACCTTCCTAATGCCGCCATCCTTTTATACAGTTCCCTCATGTTGTGGCGCCCCTAAACAATTATTTCCCTTCATAACTTCAATGAATATGTGTTGTCCAATGACCGCCAAAAAAAGAGTCGCAATCGACAGGTTGAGAACTGTTGCCTTAGAGGCTGGCGCCGGTGCACGAGGGGAGGGGCGGGGGGGGGGGTGTTGTGGACTGTAAAGCATGTCATCAAGGGATTTAAGTTTTTGTTTAAGTGCGCACTAGTAATAATGGGGAGTGGCCGTGGTGTAGGGGCTAGACTCTCGCTTGCGATGGGTGGTGGGTTTGGGTCCTGTCAGAGAAGACTTTTTTTTTTTTTTATAAATGACCTCGGCTCCCAGGTCGACCCAGCCTTGAGTGGGTACCAGGTTCAGTCCCGGGAAGTACAGGCGGCCGGCGTGATACTAATCACATTACCCACCTAATGGTGATTGGTCTAATGCTTATAGGTCTAGTCCTTTATGCCCGCGGCGTCCGTGGCTAAGGCGTTGCGAGTCTGACTCGTAATCCAACGTACCGCGATCGAAACCTGCGTAGGCTGCGTGGATTTTTATCGTGGTATGGGACGTCGCAGGTCGACCTAGCCTCAGATGGGTACCAGGATTGGCTGTCCTGGGAAAGTAAAGACGGCCGGCGTAATGCTGACCACATTACCCACCGAGTGCCGATTGGTCTGTAAAATATGGGTGCTCTTCCCATATGCCCGATGCGCCTAAAGGCGTGTAAAGGGATCTTTACTTTTTCTGTACTTAGTAATAATGATTATGCACTGAATAGCATCTCCCCCCCCCCCCCCCCCCCCTATTTTCCCCCATCCTTTAATATGAATGTACTATACGAAATAATATGAAACATATATTTTTAAAACAAAAATATTTTAAAAGAGATAATACAATGTGGGCGGGGTTTGGGGTGAAAATGGGGGGGGGGGGGGGGGGGGGGGCTTTTAGCTGATTGGTTTATAAACTATAAGTTTAACACGATATGCCTTATGCGCAAATGGCAGAAAACAGTCCTCTCTTTCTCTCTCTCTCTCTCTCTCTCTCTCTCTCTCTCTCTGTCTCTCTCTGTCTCCATCTCTCTCTCTCTCTCTCTATCTATCTCTCTCTCTCTCTCTCTCTCTCTCTCTCTCTCTCTCTCTCTCTGTCTTCCCCCTCCCCCTTTTTCTCTCAGGTTAACATTTAATATTCTTATGACAGTCAAATAGTCATGCATTTTTTCACTGCGATGATTTTCCACCCTGACATTTGGCGGCAAAAATTTCCGGACCTGAAAAGGCTAGGCTATAGATTTTGTATCACAGTAAGAACTTGTCGTTCTGGGGCCGGAAGGGGGAATATAATGGGATCTTTTCTGCTTCCACACCGTGTGCGTGATTGGATACTATTAGAAAGATACCATCCCTTTTGAAGCTGACTGTCAGATTTGTATTTCTGTACGTGGGTGTAATTATTCGGTATTAGATTGTGACATACCCGAGTGGGTTCTGGAGCCCCAAATGGGGAGGTAGGGGTGGGGGTAGAGGGGGCGGTGGGGTTGAGGGCTCGGGACTTGTCATGAAACGGACCAAATTAAATGTGTTGAGTCAAAAGCAGCAAATACCACAGCCCAGCTGTAAACCTCAATGCATTAAATTAACTATCCTTTCAAGGGCAAACGCGGTAGAATGACTGCTTTAAAAATCAGCAACATAGCACACCAGGCATAGATAGAGAAGAGCTGGGTTCAAATGCAGTGTTTGGTGGCTCTACGACGTTCACAATGATGAGTTTCATTATCGTGCCAGGACATGTAGGGGTACAAGGAAATGAGCAAGCTGATAGACTTGCAGGTAAGGCTACTATGAAAGCCGGACAAGCCATGGACTAGGCTGATACACTAACTTCTCATTGAGATTCAAGATGTTGGCGTAAACCAGTTAAGAACTGTAAATTTTGCAACTATGGTCAGACTGCAAGAACCGCAAGCTAAACGCGGTGTCTCCAAACAAGAACACTACGCAAGTAGCCAAAGAAGAATTATAAATCAAGACAGACCTAGTGTCGTCAGCCGCTACACGTTGCGGAATTTACTGAGGAGGGGATCCGAGCACTAATGGACTGAGTATTTCTACGGGCAATGGGGATAATCTGTCGACTAACTACTTAACCAGCACCAAGCATACCCTTAGATTCACTGTCTCCTGCAGCAAAAAACTAACACTAGGCATACCTACAGATTCCCTGTCTCCCGCAGCAATTACCTAACTAACACCATGCATACCCATAGATTCTCCTCTCCCTCAGCAAATAACTAACAAACACCAGGCATAGCCATAGATTCTCTGTCTCCTGCAGCAAATAACTAGCTTACCAACACCAGGCATACTCATAGATTCTCCTCTCCCGCAGCAATTAACTAACTCACACCAGACAAACCTATAAATTCTCCTCTCCCGCAGCAAATAACTAACTTACTAACACCAGGCAATCCTATAGATTCTCCTCTCCCAGCAAAAAACTAACTTACCAACACAAGGCATACTCATAGATTCTCCTCTCCCGCAGCAAATAACTAACTTACCAACACAAGGCATACTCATTGATTCTCCTATCCCGCAGCAAGTAACTAACTAACACAAGGCATACCCATAGATTCTCCGTTTACGGGCAGCAAATAACTAACTAACAGCAACCATTCCAATAGATTCTCCGTCAATGTTCAATGTTGAAGACACTGAGTTTATGTTTAATAAACTCAAAAAGAAAGAAGAAAAGGCAGAGAAGATGAACGGATGTTAACTAGGTCTACGGCAAACACTAAATGGA
>CAJHNH020008528.1:255000-262500 GCA_905116865.2 Candidula unifasciata | reverse complement strand
CTGGCGAGAATGCCCAGGTATCAACTGCCACAGAGAGCCACGTTTAAGAAATATAATGAACACAGAGCAAGGGGAAGACAACGCAAGACATGGAGCGACACCATCAGGAGCAACTTAACAGAAATGAACACCAACTTGTACAATGCATTGCAAAAAGCGCACAAACGATCCTTACATCTTCCCCAAACACCTCGCTGATAAATGGTGAAAGAGATTAAGAAGAAGAATGAAGGCTCTAAAGCCACAACGTCCACTTTAACGATCCTTACATCTCCCCCCACCACCTCGCCGATAAATGGTGGAAGAGAAGAAGAAGAAGAATGAGAGCTCTATAGCCACACCGTTCACTATTCGTTTGTGTTTTTAATATTGTTGCATGTCATGGAGGTGTGTCAGCACACGAACTGATACATGCTGCAGGAGATAGTGGATTGTGGAGGGCATGATCGCCCACGCCAATCAGCAAGGCACCTGACGATGATGATGATATTGTAAGGCTCGCTGATCTACTTTTCTTTCGGTTTTATATCGTTCGATCTATTGATCAGAACGTGCTAATAAGCGAATAAGTGCATCTGTTGTCCGGATTATGTGAATCCATGTTTAACGGAGCAGGAAATTGCTGTAAATTTGAATTAGGTAATGAAACCCCCGAGTCGTAGATTTCAGTGTACGTCACTTCAAACACAGACAACCCACTGCGAAATTTAAATTAAATGTGAGATTAGCAAGTCGTATTCATTTGTGGAGTCGTCATTCAAAATTATTGTTACAGTTAGTTTATTCAATGTTTGTTTTTTAAACTTTATTAAACAACTAGATTGGCGTGATAAAGGTGGGAGATTTCGCACATTAACTAGTCGTGGTCCTCAATGTTTCAAAGCACATGAGAACACACACACAAGCACACGAGAACACACTCACAAGCACACGAGAACACGCTCACAAGCACATAAGAACACGCCCAAAGCACATAGGAACACACCCACAAGCACATAAGAACACGCCCAAAGCACATAGGAACACACCCACAAGCACATAAGAACACGCCCAAATCACATGAGAACACACTCACAAGCACACGAGAACACACCCACAAGCACATAAGAACACGCCCAAATCACATGAGAACACACTCACAAGCACACGGGAACACACTCACAAGCACACGAGAACACACTCACAAGCACACGAGAACACACTCACAAGCACATGAGAACACACTCACAAGCACACGAGAACACACTCACAAGCACACGAGAACACGCTCACAAGTACATGAGAACTCGATCACAAAAACACGAGAACACACTCACAAGCACACGAGAACACACTCACAAGCACACGAGAACACGCTCACAAGCACATAAGAACACGCCCAAAGCACATAGGAACACACCCACAAGCACATAAGAACACGCCCAAAGCACATAGGAACACACCCACAAGCACATAAGAACACGCCCAAATCACATGAGAACACACTCACAAGCACAATCGAGAACACACCCACAAGCACATAAGAACACGCCGAAAAGTTTATCACATGAGAACACACAAGTTGGCACAAGTCACCCACGGGAAAACACTCACAAGCACACATTCTGTCCAAGTTTCCCCAGTGTCTGGTTCAGGTTTATGAATTTTTTTTATATAAACCACACTCACAAGCACACGAGAAAAGTTGGCACAATTCTCACAAGCACATGTCTGGTTCAGGTTTATGAATTTTTTTATACTCACAAAAGTTGGCACACGAGAACACACTCAAAGTTAATGAAGCACACGAGAACTTCACGCTCACAAGTACATGAGAAGTCGATCACAAAAAACTATGGTGCCACCAGAACACAAATTCACAAGTTTCCCACGTGAACATATACCATCACAAGTTGGCACACGAAGTTTCCCATGTGACACGCTCACAAACACATAAGAACACGCCCAAAGGACATAGGAACACACCCACAAGCACATAAGATCACTCTCACAAGCTACTAATTCTGTCCAAGTTTCCCAGTGACTGGTTAAAGTTTATGAAATTTTTTTATATAAACCATGTTGCTACTTCACAAGTTGGCTACAAATTCTGTCCAAGTTTGCAAGTGTCTGGTTCAAGTTTATGAAATTCTTTATATAAACTATGGTGCCACTTTAAAAGTTGGCTACAAATTCTGTCCAAGTTTCCCAGTGTCTGGTTCAGGTTTATGAATTTTTTTATATAAACCATGGTGCTACTTTAAAAGTTGGCTACAAATTCTGTCCAAGTTTCCCAGTGTCTGGTTCAGGTTTATGAAATTTTTTATATAAACTATGGTGCAACTTCTGTAAAGCGAACATTAGCAGTGGTCCTCACCCTGTGTGAGTAGCCTCATAGCCGAGACATTTATATCTGAATAGACTGCATACCCTGCATACCAGCTAAAGCAGCGGACTGCATACCCTGCATACCAGCTAAAGCAGCGGACTGCATACCCTGCATACCAGCTAAAGCAGCGGGCTGCATACCCTGCACACCAACTGAAGCAGCGGGCTGCATACCCTGCATACCAGCTAAAGCAGCGGACTGCATACCCTGCATACCAGCTGAAGCAGCGGACTGCATACCCTGCATACCAGCTAAAGCAGCGGACTGCATAACCTGCATACCAGCTAAAGCAGCCAGACAGGAAAACCCTGTAGGAGCCACCCGTCGAAGCATCAAGCAGAACATAATGCGAGTTGTTAGCATAAAGACACTTGGAGACATACTCAGGAGAAGATCGGAGCAGTTGTAGTAATGTCCTTTGTGCGTTGAAGATGATTTTAATATGAACAATAAACAATGGAGCGAGACAAAATATTATTAGAGTAATAATTCAAGTGCTATGGTTTCTATATTTTATATGGTATATGATTTAGAGGAGCGTTTTGAACTTATGTCTCTCTTATGTCACTTGAAGTTATAGCAGGGTAGACCAGATCCTTAGTCTTAGCTGGCAGCTGATCTAGGAGGGAAGCTCTGGCGGAAGAACAGATAGAGCTCTGCTCTTCTCATCTTGCAGCTTCTGAAGCATGTTTTGTTTCAAACGAATTAGTGTTACATTTTCCTTTGCAGTAAGCAATAAAGGTCGAACGAGGAGTCATGCTATTAGTTAGTTAGGTAGTTAGTTAGTTAGTTAGTTAGTTAGTTAGTTAGTTAGTTAGTTAGTTAGTTAGTTAGTTAGTTAGTTAGTTAGTTAGTTAGTTAGTTAGTTAGTTAGTTAGTTAGTTAGTTAGTTAGTTAGTTAGTTAGTTAGTTAGTTAGTTAGTTAGTTAGTTAGTTAGTTAGTTAGTTAGTTAGTTAGTTAGTTAGTTAGTTAGTTAGTTAGTTAGTTAGTTAGTTAGTTAGTTAG
This sequence comes from Candidula unifasciata, assembly GCA_905116865.2. Classification (NCBI taxonomy): domain Eukaryota; kingdom Metazoa; phylum Mollusca; class Gastropoda; order Stylommatophora; family Geomitridae; genus Candidula; species Candidula unifasciata. Next base: position 259,126 of record CAJHNH020008528.1, on the reverse strand, counting down.
TTAGTTAGTTAGTTAGTTAGTTAATCGAAAGATTATCGTCATTACACATCGAACCATTCCGTCCATAAGTGCTCGGATCCCCTCCTCAGTAAATCCAGCAGCGTGTAGCGGTTCACGAAACCAGTTCCGTGTTGATTTCGTATTCTTCCTTGGTTTTCTACATATGGCTCTTGTCTGGCAACACCCCTTTTAGCCTGTTGTTCTTGCAGTCTGGTCATGGTTGCAGATTCACAGTCGTCACTTGGTTCTCACGAACGTCTTATTTTCATAGAGCAGTTAGAATATTAGTATGATTTATGGCTTGTCCGCCCTCAACAGTAGCTTTACCTGCAAGCCTATCAACTTGTTCATAGCCTTGCACGCTTTCATACATTGGCACAAATATGAAACTGATATATTTCAGCCCTGACCGCTTTAGAGACTCCAGCCACTGTCTTCGGATTCAGCCCTTTCCTATTACATGTTGCATGTGCAATACCATGTCTTCAGAACACTGCCTATCTTTGAGATGCAAATAGGAAAAATTTTATTTCAATACCTACCCATAGAAAAATATAACATTATCGTCGTGACAGGCGAAAAGGTGCCAACATGGTTGCGATTTCAGAATATGGAGTCAGAACTTTGAAAAATGTTAACTTCCAGAACAAGTCTTACATGCACTTACGATTCGTTCCGTGGTTGTGCTTGAAAAAAAAAACCGTTACGTTTAACAAGCATCCCCGAAGGGGGAGCTATAGGTTATAATTGTGACTAGGCTATGTGCGCCAGATAAAATGTCTCAGCACTGCACGCTACCAAAAGCCATGAAAAGGATGTGGATGCGATCAAAGGAGACAGACCCAAATACTGTCCCGACAGGCGACGGAATCGTCTGCCGGCGAGCCAATAGGCGACCCAGTCGCCGATGATGATGTACTTCCACTTTATTTATCTAGCTTATTCATATGTAGATTATTGATTCCTCTCCCCTCAGATGGACGCAATCCGACTTCGAAGAAAACACCCTTAATTATTCGATGTTCTTTTTGGGAGGCAGTTTTTTCTTTCAAACCCCACAATCAGTCCCTGGAACCTACACTGGAAGCAACTGTTTTTTAGAAGTGAGTCCTGACTTTAGCTGCCTTGACCGTGCCAGATCAATTGATTTCACCGACCGGGTATTCCCTACCCTTGCCTCACTTATTACTTGCGGTCTTATGCCTCAATATTTTCTAGAACCAGATATGAATGCTTACCTCTCCTATACACGTCACCCACAAAATAGGCCCATAACTTTAAAAGAATCGCTTCTGGCACTGAACCGATTTTCATTAGCAGGGATAATGGACAGTGTGCCGGTAAGGATCTGGCTGGAAGAATGGGCGAGTTTTGGGGGGCAATATATTGTTAAACAGGCAGCAAGAAAATGGCCATATGAATACTGCTGCCCTGTATTATTAATTAGGAACATAAGTAAGGGTAATATATCGATCTGTTCTCCATCTTTCTCTGCATGTACGTGAATGTGATACACTGCGAGTATGATTGGGGAGGCGGGTCAGGGGGAGGGGGTGGCTGTGTGAATATAAAATTACCTATTTAGATTATGTCACTTGAGCTGACTGCATATTTCGCTTTTCTTATCTCTCCATCTATCTCGCTCGCTCTTTCTTTCTCTCCCTTGCTGCCCTCTCGCTCTTTCTCTCAAATCTCATTATTTCTCTCTATCTGCCTCTTTTCTTCTCTCTCCTTCTGTATCCCTTTCTCTCTCTCTCTCTCTCTCTCTCTCTCTCTCTCTCTCTCTATCTATCTATCTATCTATCTATCTATCTATCCATCTATCTATCTATCTATCTATCTATCTATCTATCTATCTATCTATCTATCTATCTATCTATCTATCTATCTATCTATCTATCTATCTATCTATCTATCTATCTATCTATCTATCTATCTATCTATCTATCTATCTATCTATCTATCTATCTATCTATCTATCTATCTATCTATCTATCTATCTATCTATCTATCTATCTATCTATCTATCTATCTATCTATCTATCTATCTATCTATCTATCTATCTATCTATCTATCTATCTATCTGTCTCTATCTCTATCTATTTTCTATATTCCCTTCTCAATCTCTGTCTCTTTCTTTTCTTCTTTAACTCTGTGTGTGTGTGTGCGTGTGCGTGCGTGCGTGCGTGTGCGTGCGTGCGTGCGCGCGCGCGCGTGCGTGCGTGCGTGCGTGCGTGTGTGTGTGTATATATATATACTTCAATACGTGGCTGGGCACGTGCAGAGTCCGTGGCGACAGCACTAGTTAAGCGTTCCTGAATCCTTAGTCTCAAGGGAACCCTACCCACCCCCTCACTCCCTCCAACGTCTCTTCTCTCTCACACCCACCTTGCTTACACCACAAGAGGCTAAATACAGATAGCAATGGCCGTTTAAGGCCAATGTGTCCGAAGGAGTGCTAGCAAGAAAAAAAAGAGTCCGTTCCCATAACTTTACATACACATTTTCTAGATTGACAAACAGTTTACTTGACATACGAAAAACAGCAACCAAAGCAGGCCATATGGGTAAACTCAAAGTGGAAATAAATTCATTTTAGTTTAAGAAGCGATGCCCAATCGCTCACTAAAAATTAGCATGGCGTGCAATGCGTCTCTGGCCAATCTACTGGCACTAGCGTACGGCCAATTCTCTTGCAAATCTGGAATGTTATTTTACGTTTAAATCTGAAATGGTTTGAATTTAAATAACGTTAGATTACTTTCTGAATTCTGTGTCTAGGAGTTGCATGTCACAGCCGGATGGGGTAATATAGATGTCATTATCTTTGTGCCGACAACGAATATGTTAAACTGAGGTGCAGAGAGGAGGGTGATAATTACTCTGATCAACAAAAACTGGAGCCATACTTTGTTGACGATAAAGGAAGGCAGAAAATAAGATCAGACACGCGCACGCACACACATACACGCGTGCTGCACACGAACATGCACACACACACGCAGACATTGTTCTGTGGTATAGAGCAGGTGTGACAAACCAAGGGAAAGCGGTCTGAAACAAAGTACCTGGGTTCGATTTACCAGGAGGCCATGGTTTGTTTGACACCAAGTCGGTGCGGCTGGAGGGGGGGGGGGGACGTTTGTGCTTAAGTATCTGTGTTTGTATTTGGGGAGCGTTCTTAAGTATCTGTGTTTGTATGTGGGAAGCAGCCTTAAGTATCTGTGTTTGTATGTGGGAAGCAGCCTTGAGTATCTGTGTTTGTATTTGGGGAGCGGTCTTAAGTATCTGTGTTTGTATGTGGGAGGCGACTCTAAGTATCGGTGTTTGTATTTGTGGGAGAGTTGGTGTGGGAGGGTGGGGGGGGGGCAGATTTGCCTACAAACGACATTCATAAAAAAATGCTTCCTGTTTATGCTGATAGACAAATGTTTATCCCGTAAAGCTGTGCAAAGCTAAGTTGAAAAAAAAATTCTTAAACGGTTTTCAAGTTAATATTGTCTTTGGTTGTTTATTTATCTTTACCATTTGAGACTTATTAATAAACTTCCCCTCGTATGTATCATCATCATCATCATCATCATCATCATTCCGTAACACTACGCGTCGTTAGGTCACCAGTTTCTGTTGACTGATCAGCTCTCTCCACCTTTGGCGGTCTGGTTGCATGCCTGAGGCCTGTCCAGTCAGTCAGGTTCTGTAACCAGGTCGTTCTTGGTCTGCCTCTTCTCCTCTTTCCCTCTACTGCAGTGTTGTTTTTGAGACGCTGTTAGATCTTATTAGATGTTCCTACCATTGCATCTTTCGACTTTTCACTGTTCATAGTTTTGAATGTGCTGTATAATGTTGTATATACTGTATACGTATATGGAACCATTCATATTTCTGTATGTGTGGACGAAAGTACGGACGGGCACACATGTAGACATACAGATTCACTTATGTACGAACGCACATATATGTACAAAGGTTTTTAAGACGTATGTGTGTGTGAGGGCGCTGTGTGTACCTCCGGACGGTTAGATACGTACACAAATACACATATATCCATATTCACATATCGTACACACATACCTGAACTAGAAAAACAGAACAACACTCTTCTACACTGTCTGTCTCTGCTCC
>CAJHNH020008528.1:212500-250000 GCA_905116865.2 Candidula unifasciata | reverse complement strand
ATAGATAGATAGATAGATAGATAGATAGATAGATAGATAGATAGATAGATAGATAGATAGATAGATAGATAGATAGATAGATAGATAGATAGATAGATAGATAGATAGATAGATAGATAGATAGATAGGTAGGTAGATAGGTAGGTAGGTAGGTAGGTAGGTAGGTAGGTAGGTAGGTAGGTAGGTAGGTAGGTAGGTAGGTAGGTAGGTAGGTAGGTAGGTAGGTAGGTAGGTAGGTAGGTAGGTAGGTAGTTATGTATATGTGTTTGGCATGTATGTATGTATGCGGGTGTGTTTGTGTGTACGCATGTGTGTGTCAGTGAGTGAATGGGCATGATCATGTGAGTGTGTGTGTGCGCGCGCGAGTGTGCGTGCATGCATTTTACCACCGATGCTTTGTATTTTTTTTTTTTATGTTCATAATATGCATATTATTATATAAACATGACATGTTTTACTGATAAAATACAACTGCTGTGTGAAAGATTGGTATTTGGAAGGGTCGAATGTAAGACGGCCCCGTGTGCCCAACTTGTGACCCTTTCTTTTGTCATAACTTTTTATTCTTTTCTTTTCGATACGTGGAACCGAGAATCGTTCTATAGCATTTCAGCTCAAAAGCTCCTATTCTCTTCCTTAACTGCTGCGAGACACTCAAAAGAAGGATAGTGAAAATAATTATGTTGACCTTGATGGTTGTTTTATTGAATTGGTTTTTTTTTTTTTTTTTTCGTTGATAAAGATGGGAACTTTCTGTAACATTACTTACTCGGTAAATCACAATTAGTAGATCATAATGTATTTCGTGTTTAGCTATTATGTTTGTTTACGTCTTTGCTTTTCAGACTCTTGATCTTTCTAATTCATGTGTTTTTTGGTGAAGTAATTCCCTGTACATTTCCTGCAAATTTCCCGCACATTCACTTTACATTGCCTGCAGTCGTTTTTTTTTTTTTTTTTTTTAAACATCTCAAGACAGACAATCATGCAGGTATAAATCCGGGTGATGGAGTTGTTCTGTCGGGGGGGGGGGGGGGGGGGGGGAGGAGGAGGGGGGCAAGATGAAACATCCTAAGCTGCACAGACCGTGGCGACAGCACTAGCCAAGCGCCCCTAAATCCTCAGGCTCACGATCCCCCGCCCCCACACCCCCCCCCCACCTCCCCCCTCCCGCCTTCACTGACCTAAAAATTGGTCAATACATACAGTAGTGAGAGACAGACAGAGAGACATATGCGGGAAACTGCCTTTAGCAGCATGCTAATAAAGTATAGTTATATTACGGCACTACAAAAGTTACCAAAAAAAACAAAAACAGGGACAGTCCACAAAACGAGGGGGGCGGTGCATGTGGAGGTATAACCACCATACAGAAGGGGGTGAACCACAAAACGGAAAGGGAAGAGGGGGGGGGGCAAAACTGTAGTTGAGTCTGGATAGGTCTTAGCACGCAGTTACTCTTATTTTGAAACAATGAGGCCATCATGACACACCTGAAACTGCACAACACATTTAGAACACACATTAATCGTGGCTAGCCATTTTATGGCACGATATATCTCAGAAAAAGAGATTAACCAAGAAAAGGTCAAATAATAAACACTGAAATATATCAAATGGTTGTGTGGGGTCTCGTACTTAACAAATACTCACATAGAAGAATGAATTTGTCTTTTAACTGACGTCGTGTACAGAAATACTGACCGTTGGGGAGTTAAGTGGTTTCGAGGCATGTCGTCCGCCTCGAGTGCTGGAGGTCTCTGGTTCAGGCTATAGTGAAGTCTGGGATTTTTCACGTTGACTTCTAGTAATTTAACATGGTCTCTGAGCAGGTAGAAAAAAAAATCTCTTAGCAGTTGCAAATCGATTTTAAAAAAAAACATCTAACGGGAAAAATCTGAGTTATAAATCTACCCCAAGTATTTCAGGATCCTGGCTGGTGCTACGGAGTTCGTGCACTGCGCTAAGGGTTTTCGGACTCAGGCTTGAGTTAGAAGTAGAACAGAGCACTTATGGGTTACTACCCTTGTGTCATGATGTTGATCTGTTCGGAAACCTTTCAGTCAGTCAGGGGCCGTCACCATGGCGAAGTCTGGCTGCAGTAATCTTCAACACGCTGCGACATTTGCCATGGCAAATGACTGCACTCTTTTGATGTTGCCCTCCCACTTCTATCGTGGGCCTGCTTCTGGATCTCGTGCCTTTGACTTTTCCCTCCAGTGTGGTTTTAAAAAGTGTTACGTTTTTTTAATGTGAAAGAAAGAAAGAAAGAAAGAAAGAAAGAAAGAAAGAAAGAAAGAAAGAAAGAAAGAAAGAAAGAAAGAAAGAAAGAAAGAAAGAAAGAAAGAAAGAAAGAAAGAAAGAAAGAAAGAAAGAAAGAAAAACATTATTTTACAATCGTGCTCTTACCTATTCTCAGCCTAACTCTTTCCATTCCACAATTTTTGCTTTATTTTATTTCCTGTTTCCTGTTTCTCATTTTTCATTATTCGCTGCATACACCACACATAAAAACCGTTGAACTTCCCATCTCCTCTTGAAAGAGACACCATTTTCCTGATATTCTTTCATCTTTTCGATCCACAGCGTCTGTGGCCGTCGTTGAATCACGGATTCGAGAAGATTCTAGGGGACCAGTACACGAAGGAGACAATGGAAGCATGGCGGCGTCTTTACAACTACATCAGCTTTCAGATGAAGAAAGGAATGCAGGATCCCGACGGGAAACTTCTAGACGATGATGGAACCACGTGACGCCGATAAAACATGGTTTTGATTATTGGTGTTGGAGTTTTTTTTTTTTTTCCAAACCCAAACATCGCGCAATGTGTTATTTTAATTCTATATTTGGCCTGTGCACACACATACATTTGTCTTCCCCAGTGGTTACTTCTAATATGTGTTTTTCACAATGAATATACCCCTCCTTGGACATATGATGCGAAACTCTGTACGAATAAAAGATTTATCATACACAATTGACCATTGAATGTGCTTCTATGGGAAGTAAATCTGTCGATTCAGTTTTACAAGTTATAGTCGCCCCCGTGTGGGATTCAATTTTTTGTTATTTGAAGCCCCACCCTGGCTTCTGCCGGGGGCCCTGAATATAGCCGGGCATATATATATATATATATATATATATATATATATATATATATATATATATATATATATGTGTGTGTGTGTGTGTGTGTGTGTGTGAGTGTCCTAGCCATAGATATGGCCTAACGGCCAAAAGGGGTTTCTGGTAGGGCTGCACCGAATATTCGCTTCGTATTCGCTTCGGGGCCAAATAGTGGGCCTAATAACTATTCGGTATTTGGCCGAATACTTGCGGTCGGGCCGAATACGAATAGTGGTTACCTTACACCCGTTGCTGCATGCACTGCGACAGACTGAAATAACTCTCTCATTAACGTAATAGTTGCTGTTGCCTAAGTCTGTCGTAGCGGGGGTAAACTGCGACCCGGTTGCGTGGTACAGCATCCACTTTTAACATATGGCTGTGAGTCCTGGACAATCGGTAGGCAGGCCAAACAAATTCTTGAGGCCTCAGAGATGTGGTTTTACAGAACAATGCTTAAAATACCTTGGGCAGCCAAAAAAAAAAAAAAGCAAACAAGAGGTTTTGAAAGAGGCTGGAGCCCAAAGACAACTTATCACAGACATCAGAAGAAGATAGTCATTATTTTTCGGCCATGTTATGAGAAGAGGTAAAATGGAACCTGTGGTGACCACTGGAAAGATCTGTGGAAGGAGAGATAGAGGAAGACAGCGAGGGAATATTCTTGACAGTATTGTTACATGGCATGGAGGTGTGTCAGCACACGAACTAATACATGCTGCAGGAGATTGCAGATTGTGGCAAGGCCCAGCCAGTCGGCAAGGCAACTGATAATGATGATACACTATTCGTATTCGGCCGAATAGTTGGTCCCGCTATTCATATTCGGCCGAATAGTCAAAATCCCTATTCGGTACAGCCCTAGTTTCTGGTACCACTCCACGAGTGATCCTCATCCGCATGGTGGCACATTCTGTCACCGGGTGTTTATCGCTTGTGTGATGTCCTGTTGGGGTACAACTTCCTGCCTGTCGTTTCAGTTTGCAGTTTATTAAACGTGCATGTGTTTTCAATGTTTTGATACATTTATTACTGAAAATGTCAATGACAGAAACAAAATAAAACTATGGGATACGAAGAAAGCTCAAACAACAGGACAAGCAAATAATAAAATCATAAAAATGAATGTCATTAAAATATCCAATGACAAGAGGATTGGAAAGTCATATCGCCATTTTTTGTACCAGGTGCGCGACACACAGAAAACATAAGGGTAGCTGAGCGCCCCCTCCCACACCCTATCACTCCATCTATATTTCTAGAAAGCACAGGTTTTAAGGGTCATTATCCTAGTTTACGAGCATAATAATAATAATAATAATAATATACTGAATGGGGGGGATATAACCATATATTAGAAATTCTAGCAAATGTATAAGAAACAACTTCAAAGAGAATTTATATGCATTGTTGAATGAAGCTGTTTAGTCTCATTACAAAATTGCTCAGAGTTCAGCTCTCATCCCCCTACACCCCAATACTGTTTTGAGGGGAGGGGTTCCTCATGTGGCCCATAACTTCTGGGTTCCGGCGCCTCAGGTGTGTACTAAACAAGATCTCTACCGTGGAAGAATAAAATATAAAGATCCCGCCCCACACCCCCCCCCCCTTTTTCCCTCCCCCGGGGGGGGGGGGGGGCTAATGCTTTTCATAAATTCTATTTTTTTTTTTACCCTTTTCGCATCAGCGTATGTAAAGCAGTCTTAACAGCTCATCAATGTTAATAATTAAAATATACCGCACACTTCCCCTTCCAGTCATAAACATATCGGGTATCTACAATCAAATTCACAGGTACTGGAGATTCCGCGAATGAAAACAGATTTATTGACGGAAGTTGAAAAAAAAAAAAAAAAGAAATAGCGGATGAGTGAAATATAATTTTTGTCTGACCAAATTACAGCAGCGGTCGACAGGATGCTGTTGAAAAGCTAGTTCCCCTCGATGTTTACACATTGCAAGGTGTCGAAGATTTTTTTTTCCTGTAGTGTGTTCAAAAATTCCAAATGAGTGTTTTTTTTTTGTTTTTTTTTTTCTAATTTTTTTATCTCAAGATATGAACAACGGCATCGTTAATGTGCTGTGATTGTTATTCGACTTTTGCTTCGTTAATATAAATTTCTGTAACCTATGGTGCCATTTCAATGGGTTGAAATGAATTCTGTCCGTATTCCATAGTCGTGGATTTCAAGCTGTACGATAGACATGGCCAATGAGACACCTTTTATTGGGGGTGCCTAGCTGACCATGTATCTCAGTGCACTTGTATTCATGGCGAGGCGCAGACGCCGTCTGGAGGTGACAGGTTCAATTCCCGGCACAGTAACTATAGCTTTCGATTTTAATGTTGTCTAGTGTGTTCTTCTATCTTTCTACTTCTTTCTATGAGAGCCGTTCACAATACTTTCTGTTACTTGATTAATTCATAATGCCACTCAGCAAGCAAGATGATCATCATGATTATGATAAGGAAGAGAAGGAGTGGTATAACTGGCGGTAGGGTGAGGTGCAAGTATTGGCAGCTAGTAATTTTCGTACACTCGTCATTTCGTTTTTATAAGAGTAATGTGTCGGCGTCTGTGGCTTAGGCGTTGTGAACGCGCTTCGTAATGCCGGGATGCCGGGTTCGATCCCAGCTGTGGGCCTTGCGCCTTGCGTTGGTTTCAACAGTGGTATCGAGAAGCCGACCGTCCAGCAAGGAATGGCAAACTGCTGACGTAAACTTGCCTAGAAAAACCACAACAGCCTAAAAATACTGAAGTTGGTTCTGCAACGTCCTTTAAAGGATACGTAACTAACTTTTTTTTGTAAGAGTAAAGTTTTTTAATGAAGCCGAATATTCTCATTTTTTTTTTTTTTTTAATTTCTGTCAGCAACCGTTTTCAGGTTTTCTGTTCAGTCTCTCCAAAATCTGTGGGAATTAGGGAAATTGGGTTTCTGTAGAGTTCATTTTTTTTTTTTTTTTTTTTTTTTTTTTTTTTTTTGTACATATTCTGTTTTGCCACACACCCAGATCATGAATTCAACTTTCTAATTATTCTTTGATTGTTCAGGTTTCTATGACATAGACGGGCACTAAGTATATGTAATATCTGACAATTCTCCTTTTGAATGTGTTCTGTATCTCTTGAGAAAAGCCGCTTGAGACAAGCCAGCAATTTGACCATCGGAGATAAGAGTAAATAATGTTACTACAATCAAACAGATTGTGGGAGCGGCATCTAGATTCCCTGAGAAATATCAGATCAAGTAGTCCAACCATCTCGTTACAATGCAGAATATCAGATCCCAGGCATCACACCCGAGAAGATCGCCCACAAGAGCAAGAGGACGACCACGAAAACAATTGATCGACAGTATTAAAGACCTTTTACGCTTTCACGGCATGACAATAGCTAGTACTAGCCAGCACGCACTGGATCGCAAAATATTCACCTCCACGGCACTTAACCGTCAAAGTGGTTTATGATGAAGAAGAAGATGATGATGATGATGATAAGTATCTCTTCCAAACATCTCTGTTAAAGATATATAGGTCATTCATTTTGTTCTGTTTACTCACATTTCACGTTTTGTAATCGTCAAATTACTACATGTTCAAGCTAACTCGTTACTTGCTCCTGCATCTCTCAGTTTACTCTGATTTTATTCTTAGCTTTTTATTTTATTTTTAAACAAGATAGAAGGAAATACTAAGGTATTTATTTTCGGCATCTGTCTGTCTGTCTGTCTGTCTGTCTGTCTGTCTGTCTGATATCACTGGGCCACTAATTGATGATTTGACCACTCCAAAGACTTCAAATACTGCATCCTGGATGGAAATCCACATGGGTAAAATCCAGACACTCAGTCCATGAAAACTATAATGCCGGCACTTTTGACGGCCAATACAAGTAGAATGTTCTTCATCACGCCGACCACCTTTACTTCTCGGGTACCCACTCAATGCTGAGTGGACCTGGGAGCCAAGGTGATTTTTGAGAAAAGTCCGGCTCCCATCAAGACTCGAACCCACGAGCTTCCGATCCGCAATTGAGCTGCTAGCCACTACATCACGGCGGCTCTCTTCTATTAGACAAGTAACTTTTCTATAGCTGACAATATTGCTAGCCTTCATACAAGATACAGGAACATGGATACAAGTGACCACAGCACTGCCCAGTACTGTTTAAAATTATGCTTATGTCAGAACAACTGTAGGCATAGTACCAGTAAATGATTTCACAGAACATCAAAGAATCGAATGGTTTGGTCATCTGGTCAGAATGGGAACTAAACACGCCAGCAGCTAGAGCGAACTACGTGAGAACAGTAAGTTGGGTTGGTAAGAGGCCAACCAAGAAAGAGATGGGTAGAGGGAGTAAAAGATATACTACAGAAAAGCAATGACATTAACACAAGCCGCGCAATTAACAAACACAGAAATATACATCTAACTCCTCTATGAGACTTTACAGCATAAGCAATAGGACAGAAGAAGAGGAAAAAAGAAGAAGAAGAAGAAGAAGAAGAAGAAGAAGAAGAAGAAGAAGAAGAAGAAGAAGAAGAAGAAGAAGAAGAAGAAGAAGAAGAAGAGAAGAAGAAGAAGAAAGAATGAAGAAGAAGAAGAAGAAGAAGAAAGAAGAAGAAGAAGAAGAAGAAGAAGAAGAAAGAAGAAGAAGAAGAAGAAGAAGAAGAAGAAGAAAGAAGAAGAGAAGAAGAAGAAGAAGAAGAAGAAGAAGAAGAAGAAGAAGAAGAAGAAGAAGAAGAAGAAGAAGAAGAAGAAGAAGAAGAAGAGAAGAAGAAGAAGAAGAAGCTAGACTGAAGAAGAAGAAGCAGAAGAAGAAGAAGAAGAAGAAGAAGAAGAAGAAGAAGAATGAAAGAAGAAGAAGAAGAAGAGAAGAAGAAGAAGAAGAAGAAGAAGAAGAAGAAGACGAAGAAGAAGAAGAAGAAAGAAGAAGACGAGAAGAAGTAAGAAGAAGAAGTAGAGAGAAGAAGACGAAGAAGAAAGAAGACGAAGAAGAAGAAGAAGAAGAGAAGAAGAAGAAGAAGAAGAAGAAGAAGAAGAAGAAGAAGAAGAAAAGTAGAAGAAGAAGAAGAAGAAGAAGAAGAAGAAGAAGAAGAAGAAGAAGATAATGATGATGATGAAGAAAAGAAGCAGCAGTGGGAGACGTTGTTGGCCAGTTATCTTTAGCGAGAAAGTAAAAGCCAGCAACACATCTCACCTTTTGAATGTTTGATTCAATGACACACTGTTGTCGTTATTATTTTCATTAGCATCATGTGTCGTGTTCAAGTATATAATCATAAAATATATTTGAAGTGATTGTGCAAGTCATCGTATCATAAACACGTGACATCTTAACTGTCAATAAACATATTCTTCATAAACGTATTTAGTTATGTTCAGTGTGATTTGTCAGTGTATCATGCTTGATATTTTTGTCCTCTGTAGATCGACCCAGCTTTAAATAGGTACCAGGTAAAGTGCTGGGAAGTAAAAGGTGGAACCTAATGCTGAGCCTATAACTTACTTATTTGAAACCAAGGGGAAAGGGTCTTTTGTTAATCAGAGCATGTCAAGTGACCATGCACAATTCATTCCTGATTGTCATTGTGACCCCAGCACTCGGGTTTGTTCATCATCATCGTCATCAATCAGCATGTTATGTACAGAACGTCGCTCTCCTTACGGCACGCATGAAATTATCCTTTTCCCTAGCCAGCGTTCCAGCCCTACGTGTTTTCATTTCCAATATTAATAAAGTAACATCTTTCATTTCCAGTGCATTTTCAATGTCCTGTACCCATCTAGGCGGAGGTCGATCCCTTCCTCGCCTTCCACAAACTGTACTCTCCATCAGGTTTGTTCAGGGGCCTATAATGTTGTTAGGACGGTTCTGATGTTATGTAACGCATCCCTTGCTATGCCTGACAGAAATAAGACGTCCAGCATACCTTGTTGCACTTTTGTTCTCATGCGATTGTCTTAATATACTTCAGCTGAAGACAAAAAAAAATAAACGTTTATCTCCAATTCCAGTTGTCCAACAAAAATTCCAAATTTGATCGTTTTTCAGCTGCCCGGAGGCCTGCTATATAAAGGAAGGTTCCTTGGCTGTCTTATTTGGTTTCCTTTTATTTGTGGTGTGTAGTCACACCTGAGTCGGCTCTGTGGCTAAGTCGATGCGAACGCTTCGCTTCGAAATGCCGGGATGCCGGGTTCGATCCCAGTTGCGGGCAATGCGCCTTGCGTTGGTTTCGACAGTGGTATCAAGAAAGCCGACCGTCCAGAGGCAATGGCAAACTACTGGACGTAAATTTGCCAAGAGAAACCACACAACAGCCAGGGGCTGTTAGGGTTGGTTCTGCAACGTCCTGTAAAGGATACGCAACTAACTGAAAAAAAAGTCACACCTGATATTCCGGTTCTTTGCTTCCTTGCTCCGGTGTGGTGCTTGTGGTTTTTGAGTCTAGTGTGGTCCAGTTCTCTTAGCGATGAAATCTGGTGGTTTTAGCTGATTGTTGCTGGTGCTTGGTTTACCTCGTGCTTCGTTTATCTCCACAGCTTTTGACAATTTATATGGTGTCCCCTCCCATTGTTATGCTCTAAGCATGCTCTTAGTGTGCTTAATGTGTAATCCGTCCCTGGATGGGTGATACGTCTAACATCGAGCTGATCGCTTTTACTTCACAAAAAATTTCCTGGTATATATTTTAACCTGGATGGACCTGGGAATCAAAATCATTTATTTTTCTTCTTACAAATGCTTCCCAGCACCTCTAGGCAAAAGGAGTCGCCGTGGCGTAGCGGCTAGACGCGTGCGTGCGAATCGAAAGGTCGGGGTTCGCTCCCTGGTGGAACCGGACTTTTTTTTCAAAAATGACATTGACTCCCTGGTCGACCCAGCCTTGAATAGGTACCGGATGCAGTCCCGGAAAGTAAAAGCGGCCGGCGTGATGCTGACCACATCACCCATCTTGTACCGACTGGTCTATAAAATACAGGTCTAGCCCTATATGCCCAAATTGCGTGGAAAGGGGACCTTTACTTTTGTTTTACCTCTAGGCAAGCAGACGAGCTTCCAGGAGAAAGCAACATCCGCTGTAGTGCAAACTGAAACCATTAGCATTGACAAACCGACTCTAGGGATTTGATTTGATTCTAGAACCGACATTCCCATAAGCGCCCCGTCCCCATCTTCAGCAGCCAGCGAAGAGCTCCGATACTACTGGTGCCAGTAGCATTCTGATTAAACGTCCGTCTTGCCTTTCCTCTGAGCCTCGAGCATCTGCCAGAATCCCTCGTCACTCCCCACTACATCAATCTCACCAGACTGTGGTGATCCGTCTGCTCCTCCGAATTGTACACGCTCTCCCACAAGGCACTAACCACATCTGCCTTATCATGTATCAGTATTCCACCAAGTTGTGCAGAGCCAGCCAGTCTGTCCGCCTGTTCATTCCCCAACACACCGGCGTAACCCCGGTGAAAAAATCCAGACAATACTCCTCACCTGTGTCATCCGCAGCGAAGCATGCCAACTCTGCACGAAGCATGCCTGTTCTGATTGACTCAAGGGAAAGCACCGTTAAAATACCAATAGTGTTAACAGTTACGTCGCCTTCACTCACGGACAAATCACAGCCTCAATAACATTATACTTACAACAGTACGTAGAGCTTGATAGGGACATTTCTCTTTGTGTAATTCTGTAGTTCAAGATTATATAATAATTACGTGCGTGGTTTCCAAATTTATACTGACACTGACAAATAAAGAAAATATTTAAAATGCTATCGTCACAAATTTCAACAAACAGTTCATGTAAATGTAAAATCAATCTCTTAGCTTTGCTGTTCAGTAAATATGAGCGTAAAAGTCGTCCCCATGAGGGATGCAATTTTTTTTTTTTTTTTGAAGCCCCACCATGGCTTCTGCCGGGGGGGGGGGGGGAGGGTCTGAATAAAGCCGGGACATAAATATGGCTATAGTGGCTGAAAGGGGTTTCTGGGACCTCTCCACGAGTGATCCTCATCCGCATGATGGCACTTTGTGTCACCAGGTGTTTATCACTTGTGTGATGTCCTGATGGGGTAAGAAGTCAGTCAGTCAATCAGTCAGTTAATCACTCAGTCAGTCAGTCAGACAGTCAGTCAGTCAGTCAGTAAATATGACTAGAACAAGATACAGTATCCAAGACAAAAGTCCATTTTACAGATGTGGCTTATTTGTATGCAGACTACTGGTTCTTTACCTCCCAGGCATATGCACTCCCAGTACGAAGTAAAGGTAAAGTTGGGAGATGTGAACCAGCGTCATTGCACACGGTTATAAACCATAAGTGCTCTGCCACCAGTACGGACAGCTAATAAGAATTCGGCTGTGTCGCCGTTCGCACAAAACTCTGTAGTTACAGCGACGTTCCTCCATTTACCCCAGAGTATCACCCTGGTACCCATTTCCTAGAGGCTGGGTGAACCCCGGGAGCCACCCGGTTTCGAACACTGACCTTCGGCTGCAGCGAGTCGCAGCTGGATTTGAAAGCAAGCTTCTTATTGACTGCGCTAACGCCCCCCCCACCCCCCCCCACAGTACGAAGTAAACACACCTAACTAGTTGCCTTTTGCTAAATGCTTGTTAGGCAAGCAGTGGGTTTACACCCCTCCCCTCTCCCAACCAACAATGGGTAATGAGGATTTGAAGCTGGCTTCAGTTAGTTAGTCTGTCCTCTTGAGACAAGGGTGGTGCGGAGGTCATAGCTCTCCATGTCTGGAGGTTCATTGCCACCTGTTTGTGGTCTTGCATGTTCATCAGGTGGAAGTCGCCGTGCAGAGCGACTAGACACGCGCTGCGGATCGGAAGGTCGTGGATTCGCTCCCTGGCGGAGACAGACTTTTCTTTGAAAAAATGACCTTGGCTCACAGGTGGACCCAGCCTTGAGTGGGTACCGGGTGCAGTGCCGGGAAGTAGAGGCAGCCCGCGTGATGCTGACCACATCACCCATCTTGTCGGTCTATAAAAATATAGGTCTAGCCCTATACGCCTAAAGGCGTGGAAAGGGTCCTTTACTTTTTTTAAATGTTCATCAGGACCATGATTGTGCCTTCCCTGAGGATGGTTCTATGCAGGGTTTTCTCTTTGTCTTCCCCGTTTTCTTTTCCCTTCCGGTGTCAAAATGGGGGTCTTGATGGGGGAAGTCTGATCTTATCCATTTTGAGTGCCCGGCTCACTAGCGTACTTGGCTAAACCGGATTGCACGGTGACCGGGTGACGAACTCCTTGTGGTCCGGGTTAACTCCCGGGGGTAGGCAGAAAAGCCACATTTATCCCAGATTTACAGTATTTATCATGGAATCAAGGCCGAAGGGTTGCGATATCAATAATACCAAGCATAAAGGTTAAAAACTCATGGCTTCTGGATACTTAAAAAACAAAACAAAAAACAAAATCCATTCTAAGTGCATGGCTGATGAGTTCCAGCGGCACTTTCTTATAAAACTGGATACATTATCTTGCTTGTTTAAAACATTACAGAGCAGATTTATTAATTGTTCAAAATGCTGCTCCTTAACAGTCAGAATAAACAAGAAATCAACAAGTTCTTAGCAGAAAGATGTTGTTTAATCACCGACAGCAAATAACAGACAAAATCTGAAAGTATCCAGCAAGCAATGCATGAAGACCAATACTAGATGCCGAGCAAAGAATATTCACTGCAATATTTCATAACATTATGCAATCTAGATTTATATTGCACTGCAGTTATCAGCTACGGTAAAATAATACAGCTGGCGAGAAATTCCTTTCATGAAGTCCCACAAATGACATGTGATTTCATGGCATTCACTAGAGTTTAACATTATTAACTCTTTGAGTTCCAAGGAACACATCATACGTTCATAGGTTACTGCCTAGAAGACCAATGAACGCATGATGCGCCGATTTTACATCTCTCTTGACTACCCCTTGGGCCTGTGATGCTAAACCCTCTGGGACTCAAAGAGTTAAGACACACAAATGACATGAGATGTTCAGAGCAAGTTCATATTTCATGAATCATATGTAATAAACTCAGATGCTCGACAACCACAAATGACAAGAGATTTCATGACATTCATTAGATGTTTACATCATTATGACACACAAATGACATGAGACATTCAAATTAAATTAAGATTGCATTAATAATAAAAGACGGAATTCACATAATTTCACAATTCATTGAACACACACACACACGAAGGTCCATCATTAAGATGTATGAAAAATGATTTGTGAATCTGATGATTACAGTGACTTCCCCTTTCTCAAACCTCACATACTTTCACATGTTTGAAAACCTCATAAAAAACCTACATGCATCAAATTAGTTGAGAATTTCATGGTGATTTCATATATTACAAATCTCACCAGAATCATACCCGTACTTGCATGCCTTCTGGGACATGGATGGAGTGATTTCTGTTGATGTTATGCCAGGAGGAAAAAAATCAATTTGCAAGCCTACACTAAAACATTGAAAAAAAAAATTTGTCAATGTTTTCACTAAGTTCAGTCACATAACAGTCCAACAGACCTGCCTTTCCCTGACAACAATGCACGCTCTCAAACAAGTCTGGCAACAGGGGAGGCAATCACCAGATTGGGTTGGCCTGTACTACACCGCCCACCCTACAGCCCCAATTCAGGACCCTCTGAGTTTCATCTATCTGGTCCACTTGAAGATGTACTTGTACTATGTAGGATAGTGCCTGAATATTGTGGAGTAATTTATGCAGCAACAAAATGAGACAAAATCTTCTGGTAAAAGGACCCTTTTCCACGCCTTTGGGCGTATAGGGCATAAAGGGCTAGACCTTTATTTTATAGACTAATCAGCACAAGAGGGGCGATGTGGTCAGCATCACACCGGCCGCCTTTACTTCCCAGGACTGCAACCGGTACCCACTGAAGGCTGGGTCAACCTGGAAGCCAAGGTCATTTTTGAAAAAAGTCCAGCTCTGCCAGGGAGCGAACCCACAACCTTTTCATAAACGGCAAGCGTCTAGCCGCTCCGTTATGGCGACTCCCAAAATCTTCTAGTATGGTCAAGAAAAACATGCACTTGTTTTTCACCCACGTAAAACTGTATAAGTTGATAGGGATTCGATTGAATAATACTGATGTGCACATGACATATAAACGCATACTGTGAATTAATTTCAGGTTTGGTTTCATAAACAATGCCCCAAAAAAACGCTATAGTGCATTAATTTCTAAACGTGCCTCATATAAAAAAAACATAATAAAATTATGCTGATATGACATTTTATGAACCTTTTCAGAATCCTGAATGTATAAAATTACATGAGATATTTAAACTGATTTCACATTTTACAAATCTTATTTGAAACCTTCTTCTTCTTCTTATATTCCACTCTGTGTGGCGTTGGTAGTCATAACTACTATAACCGTCTGTCTGGTGTACTTTCAATCAATTCTTCTTCTTCTTCTTCACGTTCACCAGCTGTACACTCTGGTGGAAAATTCTAGTTGTTCGTCCACTTCTGAACTGCAGTCCTGCTCCAGAACCTGAGTGTTGTGTGTACATCAGTTTTACAGATCTGATTCACTTGAATGCAGACTGTTGGTTCCTTGCCTCTCAGGCAAATGCACTTCGACTTCAAAGGAAGCTCCCAGTTAGTCGACTCTTACGACATGCTTTTAGGTAGGCAGTGGGTCTATTCTTGTTTTCCCCACAATGGGGCCCCGGAACACGGGGATCAATCAGTTTTGACACAGATAATCTTCTATGCCTTGATGTCAAACTGTCCAGCATCTTCTCTCTCAATCTTCCTCTGCCTCTTTTCCCCTCCAACTTTCCGACTGTCCTGATATACTCCAGTTCTCTCCTTCCATAACATGACAAAGATTGTAGATTGTCTCCTTCTGATGTGGGCAATCCGTTCTTTTCATGGGTCTGTTTCTTTCAAGACATCTTCATTAACTCTTTAACTCTTTAACAGCTTGTGAAAACACGCAAATTCCACTACATGGCATTGGGCCAAAGGGCGAAAGCTCATGCGCCGCTGGATCGATAACAACAACAACAACATTAACTCTTTTTATTTGTCCAGGTGTTCTCATAATTTGTCTATAAAACACTGTCTCTGCTGCTTCCAAATAATTTTTCTATAACTGTCCACCTATCAGAAACCTACAGATGACAGCAGTATGGCCTGAAGTGAATGAGGCACCTGGGTGTAATCAGAGGGTCTGGCCGGCTTACTACACTCAGAGGAAAGGCAAGACGGGCATATAACCAGATTGTGACCGGCACCATCAGTATTGGAACTCTGCACTGGCTGCTGAAGATGAGGACAGAGCACTCATGGGAATGCCCAGATTGCTGTGATGTCAATTCTTGACTCAACTCAGTTCAACTGTACTGCTGGCTGCGTGGATTTTTATCATGGTATGGGGCGTTGCAGGTCGACCCAGCCTAAAATAGGTACCCGGATGGCTGTCCTGGGGAAGTAAAGACGGCCGGCCTAATGCTGACCACATTACCCACCTAGTGCCGATTGGTCTGTAAACATATGGGATGCTCTTCCGATATGCCTGATGTGCCTAAGGTGTGAAAAGGGATCTTTACTTTACATTTCTTTACTTATCAGAAACCTACAAGTATTGTAGGCATTGTAAGCAATAATATTTGCCACACAATTTTATAACAGTATGTTCTCCGGCCTGAACCAGAATTTTGAATTTTGTTGAAAAATTTATTTGATAAGAATTTTTCCTTTAAAAAAAAAAGGGCAACAATTTTCCCTATATCTTGTAGGTTAAACAAAAAAACGAAAAAAATGTTACCCTCATTGTAGTACCAAATTTATTCTAGTTCTGGCCCTAAACAATATGATCATTAACATCCTTGGTAAATTTCAGGCCAGTAATACATTATGTGCTAAAGCTTTCATATTTTGATATTTGATAACATTTTTTTTTTAAAACAGTTCACAGGAAAGCGCCCAAAAAAAATAAACCCCTTATTTTTCTGAATTTTACCTACCAAACAACTGCTAACGTCCCCCAGCAGAGTATATATTTCCTTCTCTGACTCCTTTGCTGTCTAGGGGGGACTTTATTGATATCTCTCTGCCTTTTTCTTCTCTCCTGGCTTTTTTTCCAGGCTTTAACTTCAAACAGGTTCATATGTTTTATGTCCTCTTTTTATCCGTTCTCTGTGAAATAACCAGCGGGCACCCCAAGGTGTTCAAAATGTTTTATTTTTCATGATGCACTATCTTTAAAATATGCACCACAAACTGCCTCTGATTTTGATTTGAACAAAATATTCCCATTTATACAATTACAAAATCTACCTGTGACCAGTCCACTTCATGAATCTTCATTCACATCACACAACAAACTGTTTTGACTGCAGACATCATACTGTAGATTTTTAAAAACTGAATAGTAGATTTAACTCCATGAGGATAAATCCGTTTGGAGGACGTCTGCCCTGGTTATTGGAAAGATAGTGCTTTTAGTATTTATTTTTGTTGGCAGATATTCTCATATTAAAAAACTGAACATAATGAACACACAGCAAGGGGTAGACCATGCAAGAGATGGAGTGACATCATCAGGATCAACCTAACAGGAATGAACCCCACATACCTCTGAAGTGAAGCTTGCCACGCTGCATGAAGCATGCCTGTCTCCACCTTTCTCAACATGCTATGTGAGTCAGTTACAATCATGGCATGTGTGTAAAGCTGATTCTCTAGCCAGCGGAAAGCAGCAGAGACTGCCTCCACCTCCATTCTCAAACTAGAGGTTGTGATATCATATGCAAGGCTTTGCTGCACTAAGCAACGTTGATTTGAACCCCCAAGCACTTCGTCTGCCTCTCAATACAGAGCCATCTAAATAGATTATCACATGACCTGGGCAGGAATTGTCATGAATCATTCGTTGAACTTCTGATTCTGCAGCACCAGCTGGCCAGTCTCTGCACTCATGATCTAAAGTGATTAGAACCCTATACAAGTCTGAAACTTGTTCAGACACCTTGACCCACTCCTCTCCTCGCTCAAATTTATCAGACATGTCCAATTTGTGTTTCCATAGAGAAAAACACAAAACTGCAAACTCCATCCAGAAAACCTGGAAAAGGGAGTAGGTATCTAAACAGAAAAGAATTAACAATGCGAATATAATCAGATTATTTTTGTTTTTAAACTGACACATCTAAGTACCAAAAATATTTGCACAGAAACTAAAAACATACACACATTGGAAAATGGGAATACTGATATAAAAACAACAGCAGGCATTGTAATTTCAAAAAATGGGTAGTTTTTTTTTGGTTTGTTTTTTAAACTAGATGTCTTTTATCAATCAAATTTTTTTTAAAAAGACAATAATCACAAAAAAGTTGCCTGAAATACAGAAGGCAGGAATAGCAAAACATATGTAAACAATAAAGATTGACACCACACTTTATCAAACCACAGTGTGTTTCATAAGTTTCGCCACACAGGGGAAATAAATGCTACACCTAAACAACCAAATGCATAACTCCCGCTGTACTTATACGTGCTCTTTAGCTGTGGAAACACACACAAACATGTGTTTTCAAAACAACTGCTGTCATAAAAAACATTTTAAATAAATAAAAATGGTTTTCATTTAAAAAAACGTTTATTTGTCTCTTATGACACACCTATATGTCTTTCTGTGTGCATGTGTGTGTGTGTGTATGTGGGAGGATGGGGGGTTGTCAAAGTGATAAAGTTGAAGGTTGCGAGTTTTTTGGGTTTATTTCACGGTCTACTTCACTCAGTTCATGAGTGCAGATTTTAGGGAAAACCTTGAGGGATTGTTGCTGGATCTATGGAGTTAGTGTTTTGTGCAATACTCTCAACATGAGGCTATTCTACAGACTGAGAGAGCGAGCGACAGTGCTTCAGCCTTATGAGATACAACACAGTGCAATAATATCAGTCCTCTGATCTTCAACTAAAACAAATGAGACAGAGATTTGTGACAGCAGGGAAAACATACTTTCGTCCCATCAATCTCTCCTCTCCTCTGTCGATTCATCTCTTTTATTTAAAAACTGTTTGGCACACAGAAAGTTATCACAAATATCAGAAAGAGTTAGTCATCACTTTTAAGTCACACTGTGAGAAGAAACAAACTGGCACACATTGCAGCAACTGAGAAGATAAATAGTTTCTGGAAAGAGAGATGAGAGAAAGATGATGAGAGAAGATTATTCACAAGATGACGAGAAAAGATTCTTCATAAGATGATGAGAGAAGGTTTTTCATAAGATGATGAGAGAAAGTTGTTCATAATATGATGAGAGAAGATTCTTTACAAGATGATGAGAGAAGGTTCTTTACAAGATGATGAGAGAAGATTCTTTACAAGATGATGAGAGAAGGTTCTTTACAAGATGATGAGGGAAGGTTCTTTACAAGATGATGAGAGAAGGTTCTTTACAAGATGATGAGAGAAGATTCTTTACAAGATGATGAGAGAAGATTCTTTACAAGATGATGAGGGAAGGTTCTTTACAAGATGATGAGAGAAGGTTCTTTACAAGATGATGAGAGAGGATTCTTTACAAGATGATGAGGGAAGGTTCTTTACAAGATGATGAGAGAAGGTTCTTAACAAGATGATGAGAGAAGATTCTTTACAAGATGATGAGGGAAGGTTCTTTACAAGATGATGAGAGAAGGTTCTTTACAAGATGATGAGAGAGGATTCTTTACAAGATGATGAGGGTAGATTCTTTACAAGATGATGAGAGAAGATTCTTTACAAGATGATGAGGGTAGATTCTTTACAAGATGATGAGAGAAGGTTCTTTACAAGATGATGAGGGAAGATTCTTCACAAGATGATGAGGGAAGATTCTTCACAAGATGATGAGAGAAGGTTCTTTACAAGATGATGAGAGAAGATTCTTCACAAGATGATGAGAGAAGATTCTTTACAAGATGATGAGAGAAGATTCTTTACAAGATGATGAGAGAAGATTCTTCACAAGATGATGAGAGAAGATTCTTCACAAGATGATGAGAGAAGATTCTTTACAAGATGATGAGAGAAGATTCTTTACAAGATGATGAGAGAGAATTCTTCACAAGATGATGAGAGAGAATTCTTCACAAGATGATGAGAGAAGATTCTTTACAAGATGATGAGGGAAGATTCTTTCCAAGATGATGAGAGAAGGTTCTTCACAAGATGTTCTTCTACTATTTCTTAGTCCTAGTGTTTATCAGTTATAAACACTTAAAAAGTTCTGGTTACACATTCGTTTTACATTAGATCTCTACAGATCTGGTTTTCTTGTATACAGACTGTTGCTTAATCACTTCTCAGGCAGATGTACTCCGACTTCAAAGGAAACACCCATAATTAGTCGCCTCTAACAACCTATATAGTTGAAATTCTATAGAAAGATTCTCAGAATATCATGGACACAGAAGAGAAGAAATACTGACATTTTACGAAATCTGAACATTAGGGAAGATTGGCTAAAAAACAGAAGATTGGCTAATAAACAGCATCTTGTCTCAGACGCTGTTATATTTTGGTCATATCAAATGCTTTGGCGGATTGAAAAAAGTAACAGCAGAAAGCATGGTACTAGGAAGAAGGGGCAGGGGCTGACAACATGAAGATGGGCACAGGATATAAGTAACTCCGTGAATATGAAAGTACACAAGGCTGCCGAGAGACCGAGTTTCTTTCAGGCAGACCGTGATGAGAGTGACTTCTGCAAAAAACCTGCCACATGATGAATGATGAACTGCATGTTTTCAGGAGAACAAGACTGGAGTTTACAGCTAGTATTGGTTAAGAAGAAAAAGAAGAAAACCAAGCAAAGCCAAGAGGTTTCTTTTTTCATAGCTGGCTTAAGGGTCCCTTCAGGTCAATTCTTTCTTGATCCCCGTGTGGGTTCTGGGGCCCCATTGTGGAGAAAACAAGAATAGACCCAATGCCTAACCAAAAGCATGTTGTCAGAGTTGACTATCTGGGGAGCTTCCTCTAAGAGGCAAGGAACCAACAGTCTGCATTCAAGTGAATATGATCTGTAAAACTGATGCACATGCAACTCTCAGGTTCTGCAGCAGGTTCTGCAGGACTGCAGTCCAGAAGTGGATGAACAACCAGAACTTTCCGCCAGAGTGTACAGCTGGTGAACGCGAAGAAGAAGAATTCTTTCTTGACACATACAAATGGGCACCCAGGAACCCCATATACTCAGAACTACATATACACCTCCATACACACATCCACTCACAAACACCCACACATTTACACCCACATACAACTACCCAGCTAAATAAATATCAACACACTTACACAACTATACCGACACACACACACACACACTCATAAATCTACATCCACACACATCCAAACAACCACCATCTATATCCACTGAGAAACACACACACACACCTATTTCCACATACACATCTACATCCCCAAGCACACACACAAACACACACGTATAATTAACAAGTAAAATAAATGAATACAATGTGTAGTCCAGAGACACCTTAATGATCTTTGCATTGTTCATAAAAAATATAAGAGACACCAGCACACAGGAGAACTAAAATAAACAACATGCCTCAAACAATACTGCAAAAGAAAGGCAAATATTTATAAACTGTAAAAAAAAAATCATGGACCAAAAGGTCTGAATATAACCTTGGAATATCACCCTCACTGATAACCACATACAGCTTAACAATAAATAAAGTAATACAAATAACAATTGCAATAATACCCAATAAGTATAATAAAATAGTGGAGACACACAAATGATTTTTTTTTAATACATTGCTGATACAAGTTAAGAGGACTGGCTGGCTAAATGATTAATACATTGCTGATACAAGTTAAGAGGACTGGCTGGCTAAATCGATTAATACATTGCTGACACAAGTTAAGAGGACTGGCTGGCTAAATGATTAATACATTGCTGACACAAGTTAAGAGGACTGGCTGGCTAAATGATTAATACATTGCTGACATATGTTAAGAGGACTTGTTGGCTAAATGATTAACACATTGCTGACACAAGTTAAGAGGACTGGCTGGCTAAATGATTAACACATTGCTGACACAAGTTAAGAGGACTGGCTGGCTAAATGATTAACACATTGCTGACACAAGTTAAGAGGACTGGCTGGCTAAATGATTAATACATTGCTGACACAAGTTAAGAGGACTGGCTGGCTAAATGATTAATACATTGCTGACACAAGTTAAGAGGACTGGCTGGCTAAATGATTAATACATTGCTGACACAAGTTAAGAGGACTGGTTGGCTAAATGATTAATACATTGCTGACACAAGTTAAGAGGACTGGCTGGCTAAATGATTAATACATTGCTGACACAAGTTAAGAGGAGTGGCTGGCTAAATGATTAATACATTGCTGACACAAGTTAAGAGGACTGGCTGGCTAAATGATTAATACATTGCTGACAAGTTAAGAGGACTGGCTGGCTAAATGATTAATACATTGCTGACATAAGTTAAGAGGAATGGCTGGCTAAATGATTAATACATTGCTGACACAAGTTAAGAGGACTGGCTGGCTAAATGATTAACACATTGCTGACATAAGTTAAGAGGAGTGGCTGGCTAAATGATTAACACATTGCTGACACAAGTTAGGAGGAGTGGCTGGCTAAATGATTAATACATTGCTGACACAAGTTAAGAGGACTGGCTGGCTAAATGATTAACACATTGCTGACACAAGTTAAGAGGACTGGCTGGCTAAATGATTAATACATTGCTGACATAAGTTAAGAGGACTGGCTGGCTAAATGATTAATACATTGCTCATACAAGTTAAGAGGACTGGCTGGCTAAATGATTAACACATTACAACATTGGTAAGACCATAGATTTTTGTTCTGTCGAGGTGTACAAATAAAGTCCTAACTAGCCATGTGGCCCTAAATCATCAGGCTTAAAGACCCCCGTGCCTACACCGCAGAAGTGGTAAATACAGATAGTAACTGGCAGTTCTGGCAGATGTGAGTTTAACTGGCAGTTCTGGCAGATGTGAGTTTAACTGGCAGTTCTGGCAGATGTGAGTTTAACTGGCAGTTCTGGCAGATGTGAGTTTAACTGGCAGTTCTGGCAGATGTGAGTTTAACTGGCAGTTCTGGCAGATGTGAGTTTAACTGGCAGTTCTGGCCGATGTGAGTTTAACTGGCAGTTCTGGCAGATGTGAGTTTAACTGGCAGTTCTGGCAGATGTGAGTTTAACTGGCAGTTCTAGCAGATGTGAGTTTAACTGGCAGTTCTGGCAGATGTGAGTTTAACTGGCAGTTTTAGCAGATGTGAGTTTAACTGGCAGTTCTGGCAGATGTGAGTTTAACAGGCAGTTCTAGCAGATGTGTGTTAAGTGGCTAGTCAACTTTTATGTGCCCACAATACAGCCCGATGTCATTTTGCTTCCACCGGCTGTAAGCTCTGGCGGAAAGTTCTGATTGTTCATCCATCTGTTGACTTTAGTCCTGCTAGTCTTTAGTCTTTTATTCCTGAGTGTTGCTTGCACATTCTTTTCACAGATCTGACTTACTTGTATGCAGACTGTTGGTTCCTTGCCTCTCAGGCAGAAGCCCTTTGACTTTGAATAAAGTCCCTAATTTGCCGACTCTTATGACATGCTTGTTGGGTAGGAAATGGGTCTGTTCTTGTTTACCCCACAATGGGGCCCCCAAAACTACACAGGGAGAACCCAATGTAATCATGGCAGTTTTTTTTAAAGCTGTGTGTGTGGGTGCATGCATGCATGCGTGCGTGTGTATGTATGTGTGTGTGTATATATATATATATATATATATATATATATATATATATATATATATATATATATATATATATATATATATATATATATATATATATATATATATATATATATATATATATATATAGGGAAAGTTGCATTTACACAGCAGTTAACCCATTTACCAGAAAACATGGTGATCGTAGGTTCAAATCCCTCTTGAGATGGATTGTTGTTTTCCTAAGAAATGTCCAGGGAAATCAAAGTCACAGGCATGAAACTGACCATATCATCCATGTGTAGGTTCCGGGGCCCTCTTTGTATGTGTGTGTGTGTGTGTAAGTGCGTATGTGGTGTGTCTGAGTGTGTGTGTAAGTGCGCATATGGTGTGTGTGTAAGTGTGCATGTGGGTGTATGTGTGTGTAAGTGCACATGTGGTGTGTGTGTAAGTGTGCATGTGGTGTGTAAGCACACATGTGGTGAGTGTAAGTGCGCATGTGGTGTGTGTGTGTGTGTGTAAGTGCGCATGTGGTGTGTGTGTGTGTGTGTGTAAGCACTCATGTGGTGTGTGGGGTGGGGAGAAGAACAGAACCACTGAACCTCTATAAAGGGTATAGGGTAGGGGGGAGGGAGAGCAGACCCACTGACTCTCTATAAAGGAGGGAAGAACAGACCCACTGTCTCTCTATAAAGGGGGGATAACAGACCCACTGTCTCTCTATAAAGGGGGGATAACAGACCCACTGTCTCTCTATAAAAGGGGGGAGAACAGACCCACTGCCTCTCTATAAAGGGGGGGGGAAGAACAGACCCACTGTCTCTCTATAAAGGGGGAAGAACATACCCACTGTCCCTCTATAAAGGGGAGAGAACAGACCCACTGCCTCCCTATAAAGGGGGAAAGAACAGACCCACTGTCTCTCTATAAAGGGGGAAGAACGGACCCACTGTCTCTCTATAAAGGGGAGTGGGGGGGGGAAGAACAGACCTATTATCTCTCTATAAAGGGGGAGGGGAGAACAGACCCACTGCCTCTCCATAAAGGGGAGGGGGAAGAACAGACCCACTGCCTCTCCTTAAGGGGGGAGAACAAACCCACTGCCTCTCTATAAAGGGGGAGGAGAACAGACCAACTGCCTCTCTATAAATCGAGGAGAACAGACCAACTGCCTCTCTATAAAGGAGGAAGAACAGACATACTGCCTCTCTATAAAGGGGGAGGGGGAGAACAGACCCACTGCCTCTCTATAAAGGGGGAGGAGAACATACCAACTGCCTCTATAAAGGGAGGAGAACAGACCAACTGCCTCTCTATGAAGAAGGGAGAACAGACCCCCTGCCTCTCTATAAAGGGGGAGGGGAGAACAGACCCACTGCCTCTCTATAAAGGGGAGGGGGAGAACAGGCCCACTGTCTCTGTATAAAGGGGGAGGGGGAAAGAACAGACCAACTGCCTCTCTATAAAGACAATTTTGCCATGAAAACTACTCCAACAGGTTACTTCACCCAGTCTCATGAAAAGTTTCATTTGCAGAGGTAATCACACTATGAACAAGACTAAACAAAGGTAGAGGTGAGAAGATCGACTTCATGGCACCGGGTCTTATCCCTCATGGCTAGCTACCTGCCGAGAGCATTGCAAATAGCGCCACCTCAACAGCTCCAGTGATGATCCCCTAGGGATCTCCGTAAAAACTGCACTCGTGAACTGAGCGGTGGCGCCGTGAAATGAACCCACGACCTTCAGAGCACAAGGCACACGATTTAACTACACTTAAATAGACTTGGTGTGAACTTATTTGAGGGTCTATGTACCATAAACCCCTTTAGTGGAGAAACATTAGTTAGGGCTTTGTCTCTCATCACCTGGTTGAGGAACCTTGATCACAGCTTATCTTAGTTGAGGTTTCAACTTCACTGCAGAGGGGTTGCCCCCAAACTTGTTCCGTTCCTGTGCCGGTGGAAAACACATCCAATATCCCCCCCACTGTCCCATCTGAAAAATAGTGACAAACTTGAAGCTTGCACATGCAAAATAAAAATGTATAAGAGCTGTTAGATGTGCCACCATTAATTGCCGGACACAAGAACTGCAGCTAACTTTTTGCACAAATGGTCAGCATTAAAGTTAGCATTGCACCTGCAAAAGTACACCCCACTCTGAACGTAATCGCCCACCTGCCCCACTTTGGTGCAGTCAACAACAGGCCGCAGGCACACTACTATAAAAAAAAATCCACACAAAATCCACAGCTCACAGTGTTGCACCAAGCATTCAACTCAGTAACTGGGCGATGGAACCTTTATACTCTCAGTCCAGAAATTGGGAATTTTCATCAGCAAAACATAGCTAGTAATAAATAATGTTTCAAAGCATTGGCGGTCAGCCGCTATCAGTTTTTGGCTGGAGTCGTCAAGGCTCTGTCTGGATACACATAAAACAATCTAACATATATAAATAATTTCTAAGAGCTGGCAGGCACATCTCCTGTGCTTGAACCCTTCCTTTTGATTACCTCCCTATAAAATTAGTAATGTAAGCAAAAGTATTATTAGTCATTGTGACTCTTAGGATATGCTCTCAATTGTTTGTCTGTCTGCATTCAGTTGCTGTAAACTTTGGTGGAAAATCTTGGTTGTTCATCCACTTCTAGACTTTGGCTGTGTTCCAGGACTTGAATTTTGCTGCGCATCCATTTCACAGATTTGGTTTATTTCTATGCAGACTATTGGTTCCTAATCTGTCAGGCAGAGGCATTCTGACTTAGTGACCTTTAATGTCATGCTTGTTAGAGAGGGTAAGTCTATTCTTTTTCCCCAAAAAAGGGGCCCAACAACCCCTACTTGAGTGGAGTGGGGAGGGGGGTTTTCAACTGTGAAACCTGTAGGTTATTTTACCATTTCGGCCAAATCACAAAAAATTAACACTAAAATAATATCACACTGTTTCACAGTAACACTTCAACTACACTAAATAATGACACCCCCCCCCCCCCCCCCCCCCCCCCCCCCCCAAAAAAGAACAATTCAAGCACAACTAACAACTCTAGCTTATTCAATTCCATTCAGTTACTCTTGTAGTGCATGCCATGTGGCATTGTTAGTCATGTCTAACCACACCTTCCATCTCATCAATTTTGTGTACAGAGTTCAAGAACTGCTTCGCCCAGTAGGATGAACCTGCACTGCAGATTCTGCACATCCAGAATGAACCTGCATGTGCTACAGGTCCAACCAGTCCACCTTCTGGCTGGTGTATGCAAACCAAAGAATGAGACATTAGCTTTTGCAATGTGGATTGTGAGAACACTCTGGCAAGTAGGTAAACTGGAAAACAAAAAAATCAAGAGTGAAATGAAAAGAATGAATCTAAACACATTGGGATTGTGGGAAACAAGACATACTGGAGCAGAAAAAGTATTCGGATGATTAAAGAATGGTTTTACTCTGCGGTTATAATTAAGTAAATGTAATCCCAACATTATGTTTGTAGTTTTTTAATAAGGCAAAAGAAGAATAAGAAATTGAGCAGCATAGATGTTTTCAAAGAGGCATGGGCCTGACGACAACCTATTCCATACATTCAAACATCGAAAGGAGAGGAAAGGGAGCATACGGTGACTACTGGAAAGATCTGTGGTTAGAATGACAAGCTGTTGGAGACTGCAGATTACGGAGTGGCATGATCGCCTGTACCAGCTAGCAAGGCACTTGATGATGATAACATGAAACTAGAATAGCAAGATATGGAAAAGCATGATGGCCTACGCCAGTCTGTCACCATTTGCTGAAGCAAAACAATGCCCCCCTGCCTTTGTTCATTCTTTGGTCTCATTTAACCCTTTTACCCTGGAGCCCTAGGAAAAAGACACAGCCAAGCTCCTATGCTTTAATTTTTGGAGATTCTTGAAAAGAATTCTTAGAAAAACAACAATTTTACATGTTACAAAAAAATATCACATAAAATTAATCTTTCATCCAAAACAAAAACAAATACCTCGTTAGAAAGAGAGGGGGGGGGGGGGGGGAATAAATAAAAACAAATGCATCACAGAACCAACCTGGAGCCTGTAAACTAATTATAGTGTCCTAATTACTTGACCCTGTGACCTGGTTGCCAAGTGACCACTGTAGCCAATGAGAAAAATATGAAATTTCCAAACATAATGCCATTTTCTTTTAAACAAATCCCCTTTAATTTATTTTTAGTAATGTTAATCACTTCCCGTCTTGCTGAACATTTGCACATATCATCACTTACCAGGTTTTTTACAGAATGTCGCTCTCATCATGGTTTGCCTGAAAGAAGCTCAATCTCTCTGCAGCTCTCCGGTCTTTGTGTACTTTCATGTTCAATGAGTCACTTATATCCTGTGCCAATCATGGTATTGGTCAACCCCTGCCCCTCCTTCCCGGTACCATGCCTTCTGCTATATTTTTGTTTTCCAAATCTTCCATGCTGCCTGATATGAATATTTCAGCTTCCAAGACAAGATGCTGTTTATTAGCCAATCTTCCTTTATGTTCAGATCTTTCAAGATGTCAGTATTTCTTCTCTTTTCTATAGCATTTCAGCTCAAAAGCCCCTATTTTCTTTCTTAAGGACTGAGAGATAGTCCACAACTCACATCCATATATTGCTACAGGGAAGATGCATGCCCTTAAAGTTTTAACTCTGATTTACTGACATTGACATTTGCACAGATGCAGTGAATTCCGGTTAGCTAGACATATATCTTGTCCCTACAGCAAGTCAGGAAAGCAACTTTTATGGAGAAATTATACCAATCAAGGAGTTGGTTTTGTTGCTTCTTGGAGCAAAAGGGTTAACATACACTGCAGTCAGAGTGTAAAATCTTAGGTCATCAAATATTCTAGGCTACGACACCTGAGATGTGGTGATCATTGCCCTTTCTTGCTGCTTTTCCTCCCCAAACTTATCACAGAACATTCTGAATAAAAAAAAATAAAAAAATATTTCAAGAGGTTCCCTCCAGCTCCAGATTTTTAGTCTGCAGGCTCAACATCTCAAGGTTGAGAATCAAACAGGTACAAATCCTGGATACCCTGTTCAACCGTATCAAACAGGTACAAATCCTGGATACCCTGTTCAACCGTATTAAACAGCTACCAATCCTGGATACCCTGTTCAACCGTATCAAACAGCTACCAATCCCGGATACCCTGTTCAACCGTATCAAACAGCTACCAATCCCGGATACCCTGTTCAACCATATCAAACAGCTACCAATCCCGGATACCCTGTTCAACCATATCAAACAGCTACATATCCCGGATACCGGGTTCAACCGTATCAAACAGCTACCAATCCCGGATGCCCTGTTCAACTTATCAAACAGCTACCAATCCTGGATACCTTGTGCAACAATATAGCAATGAAGCACAGTTGAACAATTACAGAGTAACATGCAATCCAGAGCAGGTGGTCGCTTATTTATTCTGAAAATCTCTCTGGTAGCCATTTTTATAAAGCTTGGTCTTGTCAGAGCTCAACAGAGTCAAAATAATAATCTCGACTCTGCTGGGGGGTTTCAACCCAGACCGTTGTCTTGAGAGGTAAGCATACCAGCCACTAAATTAATATCACTATAGTATCTTTGCCTCATCAAATAGAGAAAGTAATTATTACAGGTTAGGACAAAACAAGCATTTCACTTCCTCAGGATATTAGACTGTTCAAGCTATTACTATGAAGCAATATATCAAGAAATGGCTTTGCAATTAGAAGCCGTACATTAAAAAAAACGATAAGAAAATTAAGTATTAAAAATTAACAGTAAAGAAGCCATAATTTCAAGAAATTAATTCACAATAAAACCAACAGCTACATCCATTTGTTTTAAATTGGTCAAAAGGAATGAGATTATCTATTCTTCCAAGGCGATAGAGGGCACTTTTTGTTGCAATCAAGTGTCTACTTCTGGGCGGAACACTTGAGATAACTTTCTGGTGTAAAGCTTAGCTGCTACTGAAGAGTAGTTCCGGATATCACAAAGGTCGGATTCAACCTGTATCCATTTTTTTCTGTACATGTCCAGACGACACACTACATTATAGCGACAGATTCGAAATGGGGACTTCTGGTATTCGGATGTACCCATTGCGTAAATGCACCCGTTGACATGTAAGAGCCCCACGTTGTACATCTCCTCTGTCAGTTCGGGACCCTGTCGCCACTGGTTAGCCTCCACGTTGTAAATCTCACACGACCGCAAGGCGTCGCGGCGGATGGTGTTGGTGGAATGCGAATATATCTGCCCTCCGGCGACCAAAATTTCATTGTCAATAACCGTAGCACCAAAGTTGAACCGAGGAGTTGGCATTCCGGCGAGAGAAGTCCACTCACCTTTCTGCGGATCAAACTTCATGACGACATTGTGCGCTCCCACTCCTGTCCGGCCACCTAATAAATACACTTCTCCGCGGAAAACAACAGAACTAAGGTCAACTAGAGTTGTCGGCATCATACCAACATAATTCCACTGGTTCTTTTCTATATCGTAGCATTCAACTATCTCTGTAGGATGCTGATTTAAAGTGACACCACCAAAGCTGTATATTTTTTTGTCCAAAAAGGCCAAAGTAAAATTTGATTTTGGGAATAACATTGGGGCCTTCTGTACCCATTTGTTGTGGTCATTATCATATAAAAAGACGTCTTTTCTAACAGACTCTTCATCTTCAAAGTCATCAAAAGAAACCGTATCCTCATCGGCCGGTGATTCTGCATAATTGGCATGATATATATAGTTTCCACCAGCTGCATAAACAGCGTTGTCATCCGTCACAATCACAGCAGGATCTTCAACACAATAGTACCTGGCCTTGTCTTCACTTTCTGGGAATGTAGCCATAAAGAAAGCTTCTCTGGTCATTGGGTTGTAACAATTTATCGATGACGGCTTGTTCTGATCTATTCCGCCAACTAAGAGAATGCAGTGCTCAGGCTGAATCATGCCTGACCGCAAGGGAAAGGCATCCTTTGTACTGCTAGCACTATAAACCTTCTCCGGATTCTCCAGAAACATCCGGATGTTGCGGATTAGCACTCTCCCTTTCTCACTCTCCATTAGCACAGCATTTGGATAGACAACTTCTTGCAGAAATTTCACATCCACTAAAGGGAACCTCAAATGTAGCATTAGCTCCCCCAGATGCTGCCTACGGTTTTTAAAATCATGGTTTACCCAGGTCATAATAGATTCATACACAATCTCCTCCTTTTCCACGTTAAGCTCATCCGACGATACAATATCCACTACTCGATCTAAGGGCAGCTCTAGAAACTCCTCTGTTTTGCACACCAATGTGAAGTTCTTTTCTATAAACTCCCTGGCCTTGCCAAAAAGCTCTTCACAACTGTGAATAGAAGCAAAGTTCTGAATGCCGATGCAGTTAGCTTCATCGAGCTGGGTCTCCATAAACTTTGCGCATGCTTTCTGAACCGTGGACATCTGTAATAAGGAAGCTGTAGTGAGAAGGCTCTGGGCATTGGCCGAAGTAATCTCTAATCTCCCAGAATATGCATATCCGATGATAAGGCTGACAGCATCAGGGTCTGTCTCCCTAAGCCAAACCTATATTGGATTAGAAGAAAACAGCAAAGGAAACATTACAGAATAAAGTAAAGGGAAGATCCCTTTTCACGCCTTTAGGCGCATCAGGCATATGGGTAGAGCTTCCCATATTTTTACAGACCAATCGGCACTGAGTAATGTGGTCAGCATTACATTGCCCGTCTATACTTCCCAGGACAGCCATCCTGGTACCCATTTTAGGCCGGGTTGACCTGCGCACCCCATACCATGATAAAAATCCTTGCAGCATATTACAGAATAATTTTTATTTAAAAAAAACACCTAACAACAAGAACAACAAATTCCATGTGAAGCAATGACAACTGTAAATTCCTCTTCTTCTCTCTGTACATGTGGCCACAATTCCCTCCATAAAAGTATATAATTTCTTCTCTTTCGATAAAGAGAAGCTGCCATTGTGTAGCAGCTAGACACTCGCCTATAGATCGGGAGGTTGTGGGTTCAACAGATAAGCTGATACAAGCAGTTGCAGATCGCAGATTATGGAGAGGCATGATCGCCCATGCCAGTCGGCAAGGCACTCGATGATGATAATGATGTAGCTTACAATTCTGATTGTAATTGGCAGTGATGGAGGAGGGGGGGGGGGGGGGGGGGGCAAAAAAAGTAGACTTCATTTAGACTAAATGAACATAAGGTGAGTACCTTGGTATCCAAATAGTTAAAAAGCAGGATATCTGCACCTTTCAGCACAAAACATCTGATTCTGGCATGTTCTTAATGTCTCACCTCAAACCTGTTATGGAGCAGGGGATCTATATTATTGTTTATCATCATCATCATCATCATCATCATGCCCCTGCCACTGAGCGTTGTGGGGAGGAACAGTTTGTGATTCATTGCTTGATGGGCAGCAATGGCTGTTGTCATCCATCCATATTCTCCTAGGGTGACCTTTTGCTTTCACTTTAGATCTTTTTATGTATAATGCCTGCTTTGGCAGTTTCTCTGGCTGCATTTTCACTAGATGACCAAACCATCTGATCTTCTATTTCTCAATGCATTTGCTGCATGGTGTTGTTCCCACAATCTGTGATATCATTTCTAACTCTGTCTTGGATGGTTCAGATGGCAGCTTTCTCAGGCATCTCATTTCACAGGTGTTAATTTGACATTTGTCAGCCTTTGATGTCCAAGCTTGGCACTGGTAGCACAGTGCTGGTATGAATATACTGGTTATAATTTGTCTCTTGTTGCTCATACTTGTGTTTGGATGTCTTAATAACGGTGTCAGTTGGTATTTAAGTGTACATAAATAAACCTCTTTTTTTTTTAAAGATTTTTTTACAGGAATTTCCTATGGGTTCACTGTCCAATTTTGTTATCATTCACTGGCCTAAAGGGACACTAACAAGTTTACAAGGCCTTGAGGTGAATTTGTTGTGGGTCAAAACTTCAGTCAGAGATCTTTACCGGCTGTGAACTCCAGCGGAAAGTTCTGGGTGTTCATCTAACTCCAGACAGAAGGTGAGTGTTGCATGCACATTCATTTAACATATCTGGCATGTTTGTATGCAGACTGTTGGTTCCCCTCCGCTCAGGCAGATGCACTTTGATTTCATCGTATGCCCCCAATTAGTCGACTCCTTTGGCATGCTTGCTTAGGAGGCAGAGGGTCTGTTCTGGTTATCCCCCACACTGGGGCCCCAGAACCCACATTGGGAATTAGGAGATGAAAGGCAGGAGAGAGAGAGAGAGAGAGAGAGAGAGAGAGAGAGAGGAGAGAAGGAGGGAGACACAGAGAGAGAGAGAGAGAGAGAGAGAGAGAGAGAGAGAGAGAGAGAGGGGACAGAGAGAGAGGGGGGGGACAGAGAGAGAGAGCCAGACAGACAGAGAGACAGAGAGAGAAGAAACTGTATCCTTACCTCTTGCTGCCTGGATTCATGTAGATTTGATGTGAACATGGCTCGGAAGTAGGGACTTGCTGCGGCTAGAACAGCCCTGTGGCAGGGGATGCGGCACTCTTGGATACACATGGTCACATCCACTAGGGCACCTGCCTCAAACATTGCCTTCAACTCCCCAAGCAGTTCAGTCTGGTGCTCGCTGCACTGAAGTATTGTACGTTCCATTCTGCTGTCATGAAGTCATACTACCCGTTTAGAAATTGTGTATGCAGCACTGCATGCTTTTAGATCACCAATAACAATGTTTTGTACAGTGTTATCCTTTCTTTCTTAAGCTCTTATAGCTTTATATTGATGTTATCCTTTTTTCGCTAAGCTCTCATAACTATTGAGCAGTGTTGTCCTGCTTTCCCTAAACTCTCATCACTCTTGGTCAGTGTTATGTTTTTCCCTAAGCTCTCATAACTCTTTAACAATGTTATCTTATTCTCTCTCAGCTCTCATAACTATTGATCAGTGTTCTCTTGGTCAGTGTTGACCTTAAGCTCCTGTGACTCCTACTATCTCGCTAAATTTAACAGCAGTTGCCCATTGGAGGCAATACCTACAATGAAGAAATTAGCTAATTACTTTTCACGGTGTATTATACACTGTGCTTCTTATCAAAATAAATTATAGCCTTTCATTAGTATGCTGAGATCAAATGTAAAAGATACCTTAACATATTTTATATTGATTGATAACATGAAGAATGCCTGTTCACACATTATGAGTTACTTAGGACAAAAAGAGCTGAGATAAATATTATAATTTAGGAACAAAAGGCTACCACTGACAAAACAGATGCACACTTAGACTATACTCTGTATGCTGCCGGTTCTATAGTGTTTTTCTTTTTTTTTCTGTTCAAGCTTCTTTCCAAACTATTCCCTTGTAGTATATTTACGTAGGCACAAGATACTATAAACTCCACATTTTAAAAGCACTGCTGTTTGGCTTCGGTTGCTATGTTGAAACTGGCACATCCATTTCCCTCAGAGTGACTGTCCTGTCTGGCCAGACCAAAGATATGCATTCTTCTGAAAAGACCAGAAAATCTGGTAAAGAGTTATCTGATAATGACCTGAAAATCTGACAAAAGTCAATTCTTACTTTTTGAGTCCCAAGAAACGCATCACGTGCTAATTGGTTACTTTCTGGCGGCCCAATCGGCGCTTGACGTGTGACGGTTTTTAATTTACCACTTATCGGTAATTACACGCGAAACCGCTTAATTTAAACTTCCTTTCTGGTTCTCAAGTGTGTAGTGAACACATGTGGAGTGCATTCGTTTGTGTCTGGTGAGTTTTTAAGGCTATAAATCTATATTTGTGTGGTCTACTACGTTACTACGTTGTCTGAAAACAATATATCCGATCAGTCATCGTCTTCACGGCCAGGAAAGCGATTTACTGCTTTAGAAGCATCAAATTTGATAAAACAGTGGATCGATCAAAGTGATGTGGAGTTGGATAATGATAAAAGCGACGTGGAATGTCCCCAAACCGTTGACGAGTCAAGTTCTGATGAGGAATGTGTGCGTAATTTACCTACTGCTATGAGGAAAACACTGGCTAATTCTGCCATGGAAAACAAGAGAATAGTGGTGCTGAAGCAACCCGTAACGCGACACCAGCTAGTCCAAATGTCAGTGTTTTGCTCCATATCATCTAAAACCATAGATATATATCTATGAACAGGTTGACATGTTTACAGTGCCTTTACAGTTTTTTTCTCTGTAAGGAATTCAATTGTTTTTAGAAAAGTCACTGTTTGTGCCACTGGAGAATATATTTTGACGTGTTATGATAGTGTTATTAAAATTGCTATGGAACAAAAACTATTGCACATTTTGCTTTAATATTGGCTATGCAAACTTATAAGTGGTGTACCTTCCTTTGTGATGCATTTTGGATATACTATATCAAGAATTTTGGGATCAGCTTTTGGGTAAGTGGAAAAAACTTTTTCATAATTTACTCACCTCCCAAACTAAGTCACTGTTTTTTCTACTAAATACTAACTAATGGTATAATTGTTTGTTGTAGCAGTATGCTAATATTAATCCTTATTCATTTATGTTTATTTTCATGTATGATATGTGTATGTTGGACATCAGCTGCAGTTGTGTGGTTTGTTTTAAAGTGCTGCATTTGTTAAAATTCAAAATCATATTACCTCCCCTTGGGCCTCTGATGCAAAACCCCCTGGGACTCAAAGAGTTAAATGTATGGTTTCACTACTTGCATAACCAAAACCTTAACAAAATAATTCTATTCATAATTAAAATGCGACCGAATGATAAACTGTCAGACAACTGAAGCTGGGTGAAGCTTTTCAACTAAATTCCACACAAGCACCAGTGTTGTTATAAGTGATAACTTAATCAGAGCCTGAACCAACAACCTTTCAATCCATTAGTGAGCATCTAGGCACTTCACCACGGCTCCTGAGTGCTAGAGGATTTCAGTTCACTGCATCTCTGGGAGGCCACTAACTCCGAAATCCCCTGCCAGCAAGCTTCAAGCCAAAATAGATCAATATCCAAGAAGTTGTGTGGCAGAAGGGTCCAGGAAACTAGCACACAGATTCCTGGTGCCTCAGGAGGGGTTTAGAGTATCTTCTACACATCACAAAGGCCTTCACTTTCTATCAGAGATTCACACATGCCTGCATACTAAGTGAGTCATTGGATATGCTTAAGAAATTCTAGCCAGCTTTATTAGACAAGAAGGATTCTCTCATTTGATGCATCACGAATAACTCGCCTGTATTTATAAGTAGGGCTATGCAGATGTTTAAGGTAATAAGCATGCAGATTATCTGGTAGACAAAGTGGTCACCATGACTGGCCATTAAGGCCATGCGAAATGCATATCGAAGAAGATCACAGTAACAAGCAGGACTCAATATCCTTGCCCAGGTTGGTAGACACAGGGGTGCAACCTAGGACAGCCAAATGCCAAAGGCATAAGGGATCTGATTAATCAACACAAAATGGCTGCGATCAGTCATTTTACTCTGTGGAGCTACTGAGGAGAAGATCAGAGCACCTATGGATCTGTCCGGAGTGCTGTGAGATAATCCTCCCTAATCAGGTCTACACAGCATTTTTTCCATGCATGCTTAAGAAAACAGAGACTCGATGGATTCAAAGAAAATGGTTGAAGACGCTGAGGAAATCTCATCTGATAGTTTATTTTTATGCCAGGACACTCTGAGGTAAGAGAGAATGAATGAAAGAATTGGCTTGTTGTCAGGGATATGGTAGTTACAGGAAAAGCAATGGACCAGGTTGACATTCTCAGTGCACTCAAGGAGCCAGGACGAGAAGATTATTCGGGAGATGACACTGAATCAGCAACACTCAACAGACTACAAGGACTTCAAGTCAAAAGAGCTGTCGCCAAACATGAACACTATACAGGAAGCCAAAAAAAATATAGTAATTCAACACAGAACTGGTGTCATCAGTTGCCACACGCTGAGGGAGATACTGAAGATGGGATCCGCGCGCTTATGGACTTATCAATGTGCAAGGAGGATAATCTGTCGATTAACTAACTAATCAGGCCTGTGACACCCAGTGAATTTCCAGGTGCTAATTCAATCATATAATACTGTTATACATAGGTTACTAGTAGCCTGCTGTCATGTGTGGTTAC
This sequence comes from Candidula unifasciata, assembly GCA_905116865.2. Classification (NCBI taxonomy): domain Eukaryota; kingdom Metazoa; phylum Mollusca; class Gastropoda; order Stylommatophora; family Geomitridae; genus Candidula; species Candidula unifasciata. Next base: position 213,889 of record CAJHNH020008528.1, on the reverse strand, counting down.
AGAATGAATGATCATAATAGAAACGATCATTACAAATGATATTAATTATTACTAGCACAGAAATTAAAACAGTTGACAAACTTCACAGTGAACGACATTTATACAAAGAGTAGCAGTAATCTATATAAATATATTCAAAAAACATTCTTTACCTTCTACAGTGACTGGTATTAACTGTTTTGACCGTACTGTATTAATTACTATACAAAATACTACTCTTACTAATAAATACTATTAACTACATGTATACCACTCATCTATGCATCACTTAAATATATTGTCCTTGTAACAATGACTGAACAAAACATAATTCTGCTAAATATAACAATGGCTACAACAATATCACCCTTTCTTCCATTTACAGACAGACAAATAACAGTGTATGGGTGATATATTTTACTTTCACTGAGACGACGGCACTCGATCTCTCTGAACAAGACTGAACGCACCTCCCCGTCGCTAGCAGACTGCACAAGTAAACAATACCTTAGCTACATACATGTCCACAACGGCCCGGCATTACAGCAGACATAAACCACGCCCGAGAATGTATAAACGCAGAAAAGGGCAGACTAGAAGTGACTGTGATCATGCTGCCATCAGTAATCAGATGCAGCAGATCAAACGCATGAGTCATCATCAACGGTTTCCTGAGTTTGCCGTCATTTTTATCTTTCTTTTTTCACGTTTGGCTTACTACTACAGCTTCCGGTTTGTGGCAAGCGAGACAACCGCGGCAATTCTAACATTGGGAGCTGGGGGTTATAGCCTCCCTTTAGTAAAAATAATAATAATAATAAAAATAATAATAATAACAACAACAACAACGATCATTTTCACCATCGTCGTCGTCATCGTCGTCATCTTCATCATACCCTGGGCAGGGTCCGGGCTCTTATTATGGTGGAAACAAGAAGAGACTCCCTGATTCCCCATTAAGCATGTCGTAGGAGTCGACTAATTGGGTGCAGCTTTCGAAGTTTCACCTCCGCCTGACGGGGTAGATATTCCCACATGAAAGACATGAGTAATGCAAGCCTGTTGGAGATGACTGCTTGCTTCAACCAGAGCTTAAGGACAGCGTCAGTCCCAGAAGAGTGGATGTACAGCTGCCTAATTCAACTTCCTAAGCCTGGCAAGAATAATTCAACACTCGGCGGCTCTAGGATCATAACCCTACAAAACACCTTTGGTAAAGTGCTGGAGAAGATAGTGGCGGGTAAGCTTCAAGAATTTTTGGAACAGAGAAGTCTCCTTCCACGAGGATTGGGAAGTCACCAGCCGAGGGAAGTACACTTGGTCAAATGCAGCCACTGTTGCCTTTGATACATTCGAAGGTTTCCAGAACAGACAGAAAACGGTTGCAGCGTCACTCGATCTATAAGACGC
>CAJHNH020008528.1:205000-207500 GCA_905116865.2 Candidula unifasciata | reverse complement strand
AACATAAAATTTCGTGTGGATACTCCATAGACAATATTATAGGGAATTGTTTATTTAAATGTAGATTTTAGAAAGATTTTGTTTTTTTTAAATTTATTTAATATTCTATGATGCCATTTTTTTTTTTTTTTTTTACTTTTTCAATAAACCTACATTTTAAAATTCTCAAAATATTTAGAAACATCTTTAAACTAAAAAGCTAAACCTGTACCTCTACATATGACGATAATTTATGAATCCATCATTTTTTTTTTCAATATCTATGTTTGTTTTTAAAATTTTAGGATTCTACGTACATGTTTTTTTCCATAAGATGGCGTCTTTTGCCATGACAACTATGATTTTTTTTTTTTAACTGTAAGTATGCAAATGAACTAACATATATCCTTAAAAATGACTATTATAAAATAATTTTTCTAACACAGTAAGTAAAAAAAAAAAAAAAAAATTGGTGTAGTGACCCCTTAACTGGAGGAAGTTAATATCCCTTCCTACCTGAAGTTTCTATCATCCAATACAAGCAGAATAATAAAGAACACGGTTCATTGATCGTCAGATGAAGGTAATATGACAATGTTTGTTTCTTGAAAAAAAAAATGTTCCAAACCTGTTTAAATCAGATAGCTATACAAGTGCTTTGCAAAGAAGGAATTTACATGTTTTCGTGTGTGTATGCCTGCGCTTTCGTGTGTGTATGCCTGCGCTTTCGTGTGTGTATGCCTGCGCTTTCGTGTGTGATCATAAAAGCATGTTTTATTTAGTGGGCTGTATTTTACCCGTGGAAAAAATAAACAGATATGTGGCGGACAGGACAATTAGTAACGTTAGGATCTCATTCGGAAGACTCACGTTCGAATCATCGAAAAGGTGATTAATTTCTGTCTGGGACAAAAATGAGATCCTAACCTGTACAGTCCAAGGTGGCTGCACTAGCTAAGTAAAAGTAAAGGACCTCTTCCCACTCCTTCATGCATATTGGGCATATCTTTCTTTTTCTTCTGCGTTCATCCGAAGATGTAATTGCGTTGTGTCCGTTTACAGCATGGCTGCGATATTTGCACCTTTCGGCCAACACATCCGACTTCTGCGGGCATTTGTTGACCGGTTAGCCTGCCCGGGATACATTGGGCATATAGGGCTAGTCCTATATTTTATAGACCAATCGGCACTCGCTTGGGAGTGTGGTCAACAATAACGCCAGCCGCCTTTACTTCTCAGGACTTTACCCGGTACCCAATTAAAGCTGGATTGACCTGAGTGTCAGTTATTTTTTTTTTTTTTTTTTGAAAAAAGTTCCGCTCTGTGGGGACGTAAACCCACGACTTTTCGATAAGCATTAGCCGCCACTCACGGCACTAGCTAAGGGAACCCCAAATTCTCATGCACAAGGACCCATCCCCCCCCCCCCCCCCCGAAGTGTCCTACACAGGGATGAAAAGTGTTAAATACAAGCAAAACAGTAGATACATTTATTTATATATATATATATATATATATATATATATATATATATATATATATATATATATATATATATATATATATATACCCAGGTTTTTATGTATTTCATTTTCGCGTTAATTTGTAAGACAAGATCACAAACAATGAAATATTGGAGGAGGCAGGTTTCACCAGTTTTCTCAATGATCAAACATCAAAGGGGCTCGAGGGGGGGGGGGGGGAGAAGGAGAATTGAGAGAGGGGGATTGTGAGAGGTGGAGAGATTGTGAGAGGTGGAGAGATTGTGAGAGGTGGAGAGATTGTGAGAGGTGGAGAGATTGTGAGAGGTGGAGAGATTGTGAGAGGTGGAGAGATTGTGAGAGGGGGGAGATTGTGAAAGGTGGAGAGATTGTGAGAGGTGAAGAGATTGTGAGAGGAGGAGATTGTGAGAGGTGGAGAGATTGTGAGAGGTGGAGAGGATGAGATAGAGACCTTTAAATATACAAGGACCAAAAGAAACAGAAAGTGATGGGAAGAGACAGAGACATGGTCGCAAAGTGATAGTGAGAAACAGAGACAGAGCGAAATATATACTATCACAACAGTACATGAGAATCATCATCAAGCAGGAGGTCCTTTGTAGAACGTCGCTCTCCTCACGGGACGCCCGAAAGTCTTTTTTTTTTTCCTCAAGCCAATTCTCCTTTAGCCCTATGTGCTTTCGTTGCCAATGCATATTCAGTGTCTTGTATCTACATCGCGGAGGTCTGTCTCTGCTTGTTTTATGAAAACGGTAACTTCCGTTCTTTCCCCTCCACCACAACCAAAATACACCAGCTTTCTGGACAGAATGCTATTTATGAGCCAATTTTCCTCAATGGGTAGAATGAAGGAGGTCGGTGTTTTTCTTCATCGTAGTCCATAGTATTTTGGGAAATTTACATGGCATTAGAGCCGACTTTACAAGAGCATCATTTTGCCAGTTCTTCTTTATGGAGCGGAATGCTGGAGAATGACCAAAAATGGATACACACAAGCTGTCCACCTTCCACCACACATG
>CAJHNH020008528.1:192500-200000 GCA_905116865.2 Candidula unifasciata | reverse complement strand
GAGCTGGAACCAACTCGGGGACATTACAGTTTATACTGTGCGAGCAGTTCTATATCATGGATGGATCCAGTCCAGCACGGTGTTTGGGTTTTTCCCCTAGCAGATGTGACCTCTCGGTTATTTATTATATTAATATGACATTACAGGACAGTCCAACATTTAAGAGGGCGGTAAGACTGGGTTTCCCGGCTTTCTGATGCTTTTAACGACCCCAAAACATCTAGAACTGGCCCTAGCCCCAACCTACCTACCTCTCACGAGAGAGTGCAGCCTAGGTCCTACGACTGCATGCAGCCTATCTACTTCTTTCTTCTTCTTCTGTTGTCAAAATCTGCTTGTGCCGCTAGGCGTCGCAGTCTATCAGATGATCGGCAACCGAGCAAGGCGCGCTCAGTCGCTTCATATGCCGTGATGTTATGAAGTCTCAAGTTGTCCGTGACTCCTTCAATCCATCTTCTTCTTGGTCTTCCCCTGCCTCTTGGTGTTTCAATTTTCATGTTGTATGCTCTTGATGCTGGCATCGTTGGTTCCATTCTCACTAGGTGACCAAACCATTTCATTCTTTGCTTCCCCCCTGAAATATTAGACTGTCCCTGACCTGTGGATTTCCGCTGTTTGGGGTAGGATATTAATAAAGCACCGACCTCTCTCATCAAAGTTCGTTTTATGGTTTCTTGTGGGCATCCTCGCTTCTTCAAACTTTTTTCTTTTCCATTTCAGTGCCTGTCTGGTGAGTCTCTACTCGTTTCCTCTCAAGATGTGTCCAATACAGCGCCATCTTCTTTGTCTTTTAAGTGTTGTTACCAGTGGTTGGCCAGACATTTCTCTTGTTAACATCTATAAGTAAAGTAAAGGACCCTTTTCCACGCCTTTCAGGCATATTGGATACATAGGACTAGACTTGTATTTTAGAGACCAACGGCATAAGATGGGTGATGTGGTCAGCATCACGCCGGCCGCCTTTACTTCCCAGGACTGCACCCGGTACCCATTCAAGACTGGGTCAACCTGGAAGCCAAGGTCAGTTTTAAAAAAAAGTCCAGTTCCGCCAGGAAGCAAACCCACGGCCTTCCGATCCGCAGGCGACTCCCTTGTTTACATCTATGTCTAGCATTATCACAAAGAGGACAAATTCTAAAAACGTTTCGGTTGCATAACACTTTTATCCGAAACGGATTTTCAACAAAGTTAAAGATCAACAACTTTAAGAAGTGAATGGGGTAGAAAAAGCATCTTTTATGTCGTCTAATCCTACTGAAGCCCGACTCTCTAGCGTAGTTGGCTAAACCGGACTGCGCGGTGACCGGGTGACGAACTCCTAGTGGTCCGGGTTTACGCCCGGGGGTAGGCAGAAAAGCCACATTTATCCCAGATTTACGGTATTTATCATGGAATCAAGGCCGACTGAAATATTTCAGAAGCATGTATTCTGTTTATTCAAGTTAACCGTAGATCATAGTTGTGATATCTTTTTCTATATTTTGTATTTACAGGTAAAGACCATATTTCAGAAAGCGATGTATTCGTCTTGCCGTTGGATATTGTAGCATTTGATACACACAAACCAGCAGTGCAGACAGTTCTGCAAAAGTTCAATCAGGTTGGTGTGTAGCAATGAACATTATTAATATAATTCAAACTACTGCGAAAGAATGCCTTCGTATCTAAACCATAAACAGAAAAAGCAAATAGTTCGATTTTTTTTTTTAAAGGTAAAGAAGCAGTGACTAAGGAAAACAAATTGCCGGGTAGATGTGGATAAAGAATACTAGCACTATGCTAAATAAAATAAAAAATATTTAGAACACAATATAAAGAAGTTACAGAAATATAGTACGTTCACGAATTCGTGCTGATGTTCAAAGAATTATTTCTCAGCTGTACATAAAACGATAAAATTATGTATTAATATTTACTTCCTTCTCAACATTATCTCATTTTTGCCGTCGTAACAAGTAATAAGAATTCATTTTTGCTTACTCGAGGTACATAACTATACAAAGATCCTGGCTGGATGGCATTTTAAGAGTTAATCTTAGTCTTAGTCGGTTTCAACATCAAAGCAATCGGGTTTTCCTGAAACTTGCTCCGTTTCTGTGCCAGTGCAAATCAAATGAAATGTACCTCACTGTCACATACGAAAAACTGGTGAATAAGCAACTAGACCCTGAACAATCCAGAAATATGTGCACGCAGTAAATGCGTATTTCAGTTGCTAGAGGCGCCAAAACCAACGATCACCGCCAGAAATTAAGTTTGTCATTGATGGAAAAAGTCGAGCACGATATGCTGGTTACTATACACATGTAGAATTATTGCATAAGGTATATCACAAACTCACACGAAAACCTGCTACCTGCCATACTGAGACACAACCGCTGCACAAATTAAAGGCATTCCACAGGAAAAACGCAGCTCACAGGGCTGCAACCAAGCACTAAACTCAGGAACTCTGGCAGCGACACCGTGGACTACCGTCCTTATGTTTCATCTACACCAGTGATTCCAAAACTGTGCGCTGCGGTGCCACGGGGATCCGCGACCTCTTCACAGGAGCGTTGCGAAATATCGTAAAAGCTTCATAAATAATTCAACCAAGACACAAAAAGTCATACTTTTACTTAGATTAGGTCGCCGTAGAAAATTTTTCATTGAAAAAAGTAGCCGCGACCAAAAAAGAGTTTGGGAAACACTTATCTACACCATTTATGGAAATTTTTTTGGTTTTCCTTTTGCCCTCCTCCCAGATCTTCAACCGTAAAAGGTCTCATATGCAGTCTAATAAAGAATACCCTGTAAGTGCTTTAACAAATTAATAATTATTATTATGCAACGTGCTGACAAGCCTGGACACAAATAATTCAGCATTTTAGATGATCATTAGAATTGCAGTCTAGGTACTAACAAAGGAATGTTTTATATATTTTTTTATTTTTTTAACAGGTAAACAGTGGTACCCAATACTGCACCTTTTTTTTTTTTTTAAAGACATCATTGTTCAGCACTGCATCACTTTGTGAACATCAGCATTTTTAGGCACGTTGTGGTTAACGCGGCACCTGTTTTTTCTTGAGAGAAAAATATTCATGCCCCCCCCCCCCCCCCCCTTCCCCCCCCCCCTCCCCCTTAAGTAATATGGCTTGACTGGCACCTTTCCATTATTCCAGACGATAGTGTTACACTGCCCTATGAGGAGGCATACGACTCACAGCCTATCACGATGGCGAGTGTGACAGCAAGACCCGCCCGTGTTAAGAAAAGTTTTTCACAATGATAGCATGGGATTTCAGGACCGTTGTTATCAACATTTGTGTTTAATCTGTGTCTTCTCAGTCGCTCAACTCTCATCCTTTCTGCAGTCATGTCTTCCTTCAGTCTCATCCCATTCCTGAAGTTCCCTTTCCACACAACACAACCCATGGCATTTTGTGTCCCACTCGTCCACCTCAATACCTGTATCATTCATGCCCCGCATGCACACATCTTTGTATCGATCACACATGAATTAACTAATTACTTACTGTCATTTTCAGATTGATATTCTAATCAACAATGCTGGCCGAGGGCAGCAGGCGGTGTGGATGGACGTGGAGTTAAGCGTTGATCGCCAGATGTTTGAGATCAATGTTCTGGGACCTGTCTCGCTGACACAGCAGGTGCTCCCACACATGATACAGCGTCATAGAGGCCATATTATTGTTGTGAGCAGCGTCGCGGGAAAAATTGGCAAGTGATTGGAACAATTTACTTCTAAGTAATCCTTGAACTGTTAAGATTGTGACTGACTTGTGTTTTATGGTATACGCAACACCCAAGTCGTAGAACCAGGCCAAAGTCTAGAAGTGGATAAACAAACGAGATTTTTCCGCTGGACTATGCAGCCGGTGAACGCAAAAGAGGAGGAAGAAGATTGTGGTGATGTATACATTGGGAAGTAAAGTAATTGACCTTAATCCACGCATTCAGGTGTATTGGTCATACATGGCAAACTTACGTTTTATAGACCAATCGGCACTCGGTGGCTGATGTGGTTAGCATCAAGCCGATTAAAGAATGTACAGGGGATTGAACCCGGATCCTCTTGCACGCAACCCCCTCTTGTAAGTAGATAAAGGTGAAGTCGGGAGATTTGAACCAGCGTCATTTGCACACGGTAATAAACCATAAGTGCTCTGCCACCAGTACGGACAGCTGATATGAAACTGTCCGCCTGTGTCGTCGTCCGCACCTAATTCCGTAGCTACAGCTACGTTCCTCCATTTACCCCAGAGTGTCAACTCTGGTACCCATTTCCTAGAGGTTGCGTGAACCCTGGGAACCGCCCGGTTTCGAACACCGACCATGGGCTGCAGCGAGTCACAGCTGAATTTGAAAGCGAGAAAGAATTTGATTACTTAAAAAGTGAGTCTTTAGTCGAGATTATCCCTCCACGAATAATAAGAGTAATGAAGACGCATTGAGAGACGCGACTCGTGAGCTCTGTGCTGATCTTCTTTGGACTCAAACCTGAGTTCGAAGAAGAACGGAGCACTTATTGGTTACACCCGTGTGTCATGATGTTGATCCGTTGTTCAAAACCTCAAAACTTGAAGAGAACTAACATCAGAAGGAGGCAGTCTGCATTCTTTTTTTTTTTTTTTTTTTTATCTCATCAGAAAGAGAAAACTAGTAAATCGTGTCGGTGGGAAAGTTTGAAGTCGGAAGTCACAAAGGGCGGATTCGTAATGCAGTGGATACCATCTTATTGTGGAGTGCCAGGAAATGAGAAAGCTGATCAACTGGCAGGGAAAGGTGCGACAAAAGAGCAGCCGGATGTACCAGAAGAACAAAGGGCGGACGAAAGGGAAGAGTTAGACAGTTTGGCTACGACCAACTCCAGCTGACGGGCCGTGCTGCTGTCGTCACCGGGCCGGGCAAACGATGCGTTAATGCAGCGGCTACCATCTCATTGTGGAGTGCCAGGAAATGAGAAAGCTGATCAACTGGCAGGGAAAGGTGCGACAAAAGAGCAGCCAGATGTACCAGAAGAACAAAGGGCGGACGAAAGGGAAGAGATTAGACAGTTTGGCTACGACCAACTCCAGCTGACGGGCCGTGCTGCTGTCGTCACCGGGCCGGGCAAACGATGCGTTAATGCAGCGGCTACCATCTCATTGTGGAGTGCCAGGAAATGAGAAAGCTGATCAACTGGCAGGGAAAGGTGCGACAAAAGAGCAGCCAGATGTACCAGAAGAACAAAGGGCGGACGAAAGGGAAGAGATTAGACAGTTTGGCTACGACCCAACTCCAGCTGACGGGCCGTGCTGCTGTCGTCACCGGGCCGGGCAAACGATGCGTTAATGCAGCGGCTACCATCTCATTGTGGAGTGCCAGGAAATGAGAAAGCTGATCAACTGGCAGGGAAAGGTGCGACAAAAGAGCAGCCAGATGTACCAGAAGAACAAAGGGCGGACGAAAGGGAAGAGATTAGACAGTTTGGCTACGACCAACTCCAGCTGACGGGCCGTGCTGCTGTCGTCACCGGGCCGGGCAAACGATGCGTTAATGCAGCGGCTCTCAAACAAAAAATAAACTATTTTCGACAGTGGCGGGAAATATTTTTTTTAATGTTACTGTCAGTTTTGTTTTATTTAGATGAAATAGAATTTATTTTATGGTCTATCATTGTTTATATTTAAAATTACATATATAGTGGCAGCACTGCCGCCTTTAAACATCTGCCCATTGGTTATTTGCTTAAGTTTAGGGGCGCCATTCTAACCTGTGTGTGTCCGATAACTGAAATCTTGTAAGTGCTTAGAGCGTCAGGGGGTCTGTATGCATTTCTCTCTTTCTCTCTGTCTTTATCTTACACTCTATGTCTCTCTCTCTTGCTCTCTTTTACACTCTGTCTCACTCTCTTTCTCTCTCTCTTGCTCTCTTTTACACTCTGTCTCACTCTATCTCTCTCTCTCTTGCTCTCTCTTACACTCTCTGTCTCACTCTCTTTCTCTCTCTCTTGCTCTCTTTTACACTCTGTCTCACTCTATCTCTCTCTCTCTCTTGCTCTCTTTTACACTCTGTCTCACTCTATCTCTCTCTCTCTTGCTCTCTTTTACACTCTGTCTCACTCTATCTCTCTCTCTCTTGCTCTCTCTTACACTCTCTGTCTCACTCTCTTTCTCTCTCTCTTGCTCTCTTTTACACTCTGTCTCACTCTATCTCTCTCTCTCTTGCTCTCTCTTACACTCTCTGTCTCACTCTCTCTCTCTCTCTCTCTTGCTCTCTCTTACACTCTGTCTCACTCTCTCTCTCTCTCTTGCTCTCCCGCACACTCTCTGTCTCGCGCTCTCTCTCTCTCTTGCTCTCGCTTACACTCTCTGTCTCTCCGTCTGTCTCGACACTCTCTTTCTCTCTCTCTTGCTCTCTCTTACACTCTATGTCTCACTCTCTCTCTCTCTTTCTCTTGCTCTCCCTCACACTCTCTGTCTCGCACTCTCTCTCTCTTGCTCTTGCTTACACTCTCTGTCTCTCTCTGTCTCTCTCTGTCTGTCTCGCCTCTCTCTTTCTCTCTCTCTCTCTCTCTCTCTCTCTCTCTCTCTCTCTCTCTCTCACACACACATCGAGAATTTAAACTGTTATTATAAAATGATTCTTTCAGGGATATACAAGTGTCGCATTTTTAAATATTCAGAAAGGTCTAACGATTTTGACTTACCTTTGTACACTCCACTCATGGGTACCTTTGCAGCTAGTGTGATGTCTAGGCTACTGTGATACCTTCTGATTCATGCCTAAAGCCACAGCTGTAATTGCTGCAACGATCATATTTTTAGGAGGCGGATGTTCCTTATCATCTCAACACCTGTTTAAGCCTCAAAGCAAGATAGCCGTCTCTGTGTGTGATGCGATTTTTCGTTATTTGAAGCTCCACTCTGGCTTTTGCCGGGTTCTCTGAATATAGCCGGGCCGTAAATATGGCCTAACGGCTGAAAGTAGTTTCTGGGACCTCTCCGTGGGTGATCCTCATCCGTAAAGTGGCATTTTGTGTCACCGGTTGTTTATCGCTTGTATGATCTTCTGGTGGGGTACATCAAGAGAGAGAGAGAGAGAGAGAGAGAGAGAGAGAGAGAGAGAGAGAGAGAGAGAGAGAGAGCGAGCAAGATCGTAACTATACGTTAGGGGGATATACTGAGAGAATCCGATCACTTGATCTCAATCTTCTTTTACCTCACCATGACATCACACAAGCGATAAACACCCGATGGCACAAAGTGCCACCATGTGGATGAGGATCACCCGTGGAGAGGTTCCAGAAACCGCGTACAGCAATAAGACCATATTTATGGTCGGGCTATATTGCGGCCCCTGACAAGAGTCATGGTGGGACTTCAAAACAAAAACAAACAAAAAACAAACAAAAAAATAGCATCCCACAAGGCAATGAGAAGTTCTATTTCGCAAGATCGTAACTATACGCTGGGAGATGTACTGAGAGAATCCGACCACTTGAAGTGAAGA
>CAJHNH020008528.1:72500-190000 GCA_905116865.2 Candidula unifasciata | reverse complement strand
CTATCTGTAAGAAGGCAAACCCCTTCATTTGCTGTCTCTGGTATTGCAGCCTTAAAGATTGACAACGATGTGTGTCATGATCCACTATTCAGCTGGGAATCTAACAAAAGTCAATTTAGAAACTCCGTTCAACCACTGTCGTACTGGGATAAAGGTTAAAATGGAGATGATCAACTTCATTACACGAGGTTTTGTCCCATTTGGCTAGGTCTCTACGCGCATAACGGATAGCTGCCTGTCGAGAGCGTCACACAGAACACGACCTCCGTAGCTCCGTCGACCATCACCGGAATCTCCGAAAAAACTGCACTGTTGAACTGAATAACTCAGCCGAGAAATAAATTCACGACCTTCAGAGATCAAGGCAAACGGATGGACCACTTCGCCATGGAGACTGCGGGTTCAAAGTAACATGATATCCTCTGTGGGCGGGTTTGGTTAGTCATATTTTTGTAGAATGTTTTGACCAATGTAAAAATACATTCCTTAATTTCAGAATTTAAATAAAACAATTATCATCATCATGTAGCAGGTCCTTTGCAGAACGTCGCTCTCAGCACAGTCTGCCTGAATGAAACTCGGTCTCTCGCCAGTTCTCCCGCCTCATGCACTTTCACACTCAAGGAGTCACTTATATCCTGTGCCCATCTTCGTGTCGGTCGGCCCCTGCCCCTCCTTCTTGGTACCATGCCTTCTGCTATATTTTTTTCCAATCCGTCGTGGCGCTTGATATGGCCAAAATATGTCAGCTTTCGAGAAAGGATGCTGTTTATTAGCCAATCTTCCTTGATGTTCAGATCTTTTAAGATGTCAATATTTCTCATCTTCTTTGTCCAAAATATTCTGAGAATCTTTCTATAGCATTTCGGCTCAAAAGCCCTTATTCTCTTTCTTAAGGACTGAGAGATAGTCCACGACTCACATCCGTGTGTAGCCACAGGGAAGATGCATGCTCTCAAAATTCTAATTTTGATCCCCTTGCTGGTGCTTAACCATAGACTTTTAAGGCTGTTTGATCTTTGCATTGCTATGGCCATCCTCCTTTCAATTTCCGTCGAACAGTCTCCATTGCTGTTTATTATAGAGCCTAGATATTCAAAGTTTGTGACATTTTCAATTTCTTTATCATTTATTGTTATTTTTGGGTGACAGCCAGTTTTAACTGTGGACATTATTTTCGTTTTGTTTAAATTCAAGAACAGATTTTGATCTTCACTGTGCTTTTGGACTGACAATTTTAAATTTGCTATTCCCTTTACGCTGTTCGAAAGGAGGACTGTGTCATCTGCGTAGCTGAGTTCCGGAATAGGGTTGCCACCAATTTTGTGCGGATCATAACTGTCACAAGTCTGGTCAAATAAAACAATACAAACGCAAAATTACAACACGTTACCTGAGATGTATAAAAATTGCGGCGGGAAAACAACAACAAGATGAGACAGTAAACAAAGAAGAAATAAAAATAATAATAAGATCAGTACCGGCAAAGCATTTCATAGAACATGAAAGAGTCAAATAGTTTGGTCATCTTTTTCAGAATGGAACAAAATCGGCCTACTTCAGAACGTAAGTAGGTCATGGTTAATAGAGGTTAGTGGACATTTTAGTTTTGTTAGTTAGTTAGTTAGTTAGTTAGTTGGGTTATCCTCATTGCACTCCGGACATGTCCATAGGTGCTCAGATCCTCCCCTCAGTATGAACCCCAACGTCCGATGGCTAATAGTACCAGTTCTATGTTGATTAACAAGTCTTCTGGCGTAACTGGTGTGCGTCTCGTTTTTTGCTGTGCCGATCTTAATTCCCAAGTCTGCCATTCTGGCGAGTGATGTGGATTCACTGCCACCAAAGTCTTCTATCCTTCCCATTTCTCTGAGGGCATTGATAATATCAGCATGATCCATAGGCTGACCGTCGGTAGTGATAGCGGATCCAGCCAACCTGTCAGCTCTTTCATTTCCATCGACGCCTGCGTGTCCCGGAACCAAAAATAAAGGTGACTCCACGGACAGTGGACTTCTGTAATGATTCAAGCCATTGTCTTCGCACTGAACCTGCCTGAACCCTCCGGATCATACTCATTGAATCACTGAGTATACACACGCGGGTGTATTTTTGTGTTTCAAGCCAGGCAAGCGCTTGTGTCACTGCCATCACCTCCATCGTCATGCTGCTGGTTGTCATGGAGAAGGCGCCGTTGGCTTCTTTGACTGTTCTGCCCGCTGAGCGTGCTGTAAATGCCCATGCGCTTCTTCTTTGGCGTATAACGGATCCGTCTGTATAGATTATTGCATCTGCTTCGTCTGAATTTTCACCGATGAGAGCGTTGACCTCTGCATTAACAGCAACAGGATTTCTCTTCTCTACATCGCCTGTTGAGTGTGACAATACAGGAAAATGTACAAATAAACGCCTGAGGCACAGGTATCCATTCTGCACCAGGTATGATGTCGGTTAGGCTGCATATTTGCCTAATAACATCTTCTGCCCGACCTAGCCACGATTTCCCCCTCTTCAGTCTATCGCCCTTTTCACTAAAAAGCGCTTGATGCAGTGGGTGTTTCTTATCAGCACATATTTTGAGATATGCCCGAGCCCTCCACATCCTGATCCTTTGGTTCATTGTTGGAAAGTCAAGTAGATACCTCATTGCTCCACAGGATGTGTCTCTAGTACATCCCAAAATAATGCGCATGGCTTCATTTTGCACCTTTTCGAGTCGTTTTTAGTTTTTAGTTTTGTATCTTTTTGAAAGATACCCACCAAGTTTCGAAGTAGCATTTAGCCCTGTTTGGGTGACTGCACTGATTTTTTTTTAATCTATATCCAGAAATCATGTTTTTTTTTAAACCCTTTCGCTCGGTACTATGGATATCGCAACCCTTCGGCCTTGATTCCATGATAAATACCGTAAACCTGGAAGAAATGTGGCTTTTCTACCCCTGGGCGTGAACCCGGACCACAATGAGTTCGTCACCCAGTCAGGTTTAGCCAACTACGCTAGCGAACCGGGCAACTGAATGATCTTCTATCTTACCCCACCAGGACATTGCACTAGCGATAAACACCCGATGATACAAAGTGCCACCATGTGGATGAGGATCACCCGTGGAGAGGTCCCAGAAACCGCGTTCAGCAATAGACCGTATGACTGACTTTCTACCCCACCAGGACATCACACAAGCGACAAACACCCGATGACACAAAGTGCCACCATGCGGATGAGGATCGCCGTGGAGAGGCCCCAGAAACCGCGTTCAGACATCTGGCCATATTTATGGCCTGCCTATATTGCGGCCCCTGGCAAAAGCCAGAGTAGGGCTTCAATCGCAAAAATAGACCGTATTTATGGCCGGGCTATATTGCGGCCCCTGTCAAGAGCCAGAGTAGGGTTTCAAATAACGAAAAATTGCATCTCTCCAGGAGATGGCAGGATATAACTAAAAATGTTAACTTTCATGTACAAATCTACTTGCTGACCTCCTTTTGTTGCAGGGCTACTTTGAATGTCTTCGGAATGAGCTTGACCAATACGACATCGACGTGACTCTGGCGTGTCCAGGACCTGTGGTTTCAAACATATCGCTTGTCTCACTGACCGGTAAGCCAGGGGAAGTAAGTATAGGCAATTTTCCTGTTATCCTTCCTTTTGTCTAAACTGATGATGGCGATCATAGACAAACCTCCAGAATTGGCACCTGGGATGTTAGAATTGTGCATTATATATGAAAAACAATGAAAGTCAGTCAGTGGGTTATGTGCAACTAGATAGTTCACACATCAGTGCACGTCCTTCGCTGTCCCATTTAAAAACTAGTGAAACAAACGTGTCCGTCCCATCAACATCTTGAAGCTTGCGTACGCAGCTTTCAAATGTGCCAACACTAACAGTCTCACGCCAGAATTACAGCTCATTCTTGAACGGTTTGTCACAAAAGCCGGCTTTGCACCCCCAAAAAAAAAAAGCCATTCTGAGCGTAATCAGCCCTCGGGATTTTACTGCAAGCAACAACGCGCCGCGCGTACAGCAAAGAAAAAAAAATCCACACGAAATCTACGGCTAACAGTGTCCCGATCCTCCCATTTTACTTACTTCAAGTATCGTTTGCTACATTTTATTTAGCTCTAGATATTGTATTGGCCATGTCCCCTGTTCCTCATTAAGTGCCATGCCGATAAGCGTGGCAGTCGTTCTCTGTCTCACACATCTTCAAAATCACGAATCAAACCATTGTTCTCATCATATGCGCAAGTTATTAGGTAATTGTGTGTGTGTGTGTGTGTGTGTGAGTGTGTGTGTGTGTCCAGTTTGCTCCTTTCTCATCAAATTTGCCACTTATCACCTAGTTTCCGAATTTATTATTTTACAGTGTTCCTTAGAAGTCGGCTCTGTGGCTAAGTCGATGCGAACGCTTCGTAATGCCGGGATGCCAGGTTCGATCCCAGCTGCGGGCCATGTGGCTTGCGTTGGTTTCGACAGTGGTATCAAGAAAGCCAACCTTTCAGAAAGCAATGGCAAACTACTGGACGTAAATTTGCCTAGAAAAACCACAGAACAGCTAGGGGCTGTAGGGGTTGGTTCTGCAACGTCCTGTAAAGGATACGCAGTTAACCTTGTACCTAAGAAACAACAAATAGTGCTGTCTTATTTATCTAAACCGTTCAACGTTTAATTCTGGTTTCAGATAGTCAAAAAACAGTTCACGGCGTCAAACATGAGAATGGCCACCGGTCGTTGTGCCTACCTAATCTGTGTGGCTGTTGCTAATCGCCTTTATGAAGCTTGGATCTCCAGACATCCGTCTTTGGTTATCTTGTATCTCAATCAATATTTCCCAGATCTAACCAAGTGGTCAGTTTTTAAACTTCCTCTTTCTCCTTGTTTTCTTCTTCTTCTTCTTCTTCTTCTTCTTCTTCTTCTTTTTCTTTTTCTTCTTCTTCTTCTTCTTCTTCTTCTTCTTCTTCTTCTTCTTCTTCTTCTTCTTCTTCTTCTTCTTCTTCTTTTCGTCGTTCGTTCTTCTTCTTCTTCTTCTTCTTCTTCTTCTTCTTCTTCTTCTTCTTCTTCTTATTTTTCTTCTTCTTCTTCTTCTTCTTCTTTTTCTTCTTCTTCTTCTTCTTCTTCTTCTTCTTCTTCTTCTTCTTTTTCTTCTTCTTCTTCTTCTTTTTCTTCTTTTTTTTCTTCTTCTTCTTCTTCTTCTTCTTCTTCTTCTTCTTCTTCTTCTTCTTCTTCTTCTTCTTCTTCTTCTTCTTCTTCTTCTTCTTCTTCTTCTTCTTTTTCTTCTTCTTCTTCTTCTCTCCTCCTCCTCCTCCTTCACCTTCTCTATTTTCCATCTACTCTTCTTCTTGCTCCAGTTATTGACATAAATTTAGGTTAAGCCTCATTCCACACAAACGCCGCCTCTTCCAGTAACAGCTCATTGTCATCATCATTATCAGGTACCTTGCTGACTGGCGTGGGCGATCATGCCTCTCCACAATCCCCGATCTCCTTGCAACATGTGTCAGTTCGTGTGCTGACACGCCTCCATGCCATGCAACGACTGTCGAGAATCTTTTCTCTGGTTGTCTTCCTCTTTCCCTCCTTCCACAGGTCTTCCCAGTGGTCACAACATGTTCCATTTTCCATCTTCTCATAACTTGGCCGAAAAAATGACGACTGTCTCCTTCTGATTGCTGTGATAAGTACTTCTGGCACCCGCCTCTTTCAAAACCTCTTAGTTGCTCGTTTTGGCTTTCCCGGGTATTTTAAGCACCTTATTGTATATACCCTTAATACGCACTCGGTAACATGTCATCTTCTCCCCTTTCTTGGGCCACCATTTTCAGGGTCATGCCATCATAGATTATATGATACGTATTTATGTATTCGCATCATAACTGTATGCTCACATGCACTCCGTAATATAGTCGTTCACTTTAATTCCTTTTTAAGCTTAGAAGCCACTCCTGTGCAATTTATTTTAGGTAATGACTGACAGTAAGTAGATAGGTAGGTAGGTAAGCTGTACTCCACCAGGACATCACACAAGCGATAAACATCAGGTGACAAAAAGTGCCCCTATGCGGATGAGGAAACTCCGACTCTACAAGAGCATCATTTTGCCAGTTCTTCTTTATGGAGTGGAATGCTGGAGAATGACCAAAAAGGATGCACACAAGCTGTCCACCTTCCACTACACATGTCTACGTAGAATTATCAAAATTTTCTGACCAGATACAATCTCAAACACTAAACTACTTCAAGCCACAAACCAAGAAATTTTAGACAGTATGATTACCAAGAGAGGATATGAGAATGACTTCTGATAAACCTGCCAAAACAGCTCTCACATGGACACCAGGGGGAAAGAGAAAACAGAGGCGCCCAAAAACAACATGGAGACGAACGATGGAAAGTGACCTGAGTGCGGCATCTTTGACATGGAAAACTGCACTGAAGATTGCACAGAACATGAAAGCATGGAAAAACCTCTCTGAAGCCTCATGTGCCACTAGGCATAACGTGAACTGATGATGCGGATGAGGATCACCCGTGGAGAGGTCCCGGAAACCTTGTTCAGCAGGCTATATTTAGGGCACCCGGCAAAAGCCTGGGTAGGGCTTCAAAAAAAAAAAAAAAAACTAACAATTGCATCCCACAAGGGGATGGTGAGGATAACTGATAGTAAGTTGTATTGTGTGGTAGTTAAGATTGAGATATAAACAGATAATTCTGTGACAAAAAAAAAAAAAAAATGCTAGAATATGAAACATGTATGTATTCTTTTTAATTTGTCATTGAAGAATATACACAACTACAGATGCTCTAGATTGTAAACTATTTTAAGCAAAACTGGTAAAGAAAGGTTCTTAAGAGTTAACCGCTCGTGTTGAGCATAATTTTAATACACCTTTTTTTTCCTCATTCAAACAGCATCCATGTTTTATTATCTCCCCAGGATTTTAAAGAAAGCTGGTAAACTCGTGGTTCTGAAAATACGGACACATCTGGACTGATGTGCTAGAAATCATTTCTGGCTTCTTCGCCGTTTTTCATAGCAACGCCTCTGTCAACCACAGTCACGTGACCACCTGTGGCGTCAGAATGGTTTCCGTTTTAGACATTAGAGTTTATTGGGTGCAGGGCATTTTAACCCATCTAGCAGTTATGGACTCCGGAAGTTGAGGGCACCCAGGCTATCCTCCGAATAACGGCCCCAAATTATCGAGGCTAAGAAAATACCCTAACAGGGCCTCAGTCATTTGTAAATTGCGGACCTCTTTCCGGCGAATATACCGCCACCGCAGAGAGGGGCTAAACTAGAGGGCTGGGACTCACGAGCAAACAAAATGAAGGAAGCTGCAGGAGATGCGTTAGCTGCTGCTTGTGAGTCCCAGCCATCTAGTTTAGCTACCCCTCCGAGCCGCGCGTAGCGGCGCGGGGGAAAGCCTCGCCGGTGACTTTAACTCGGTGAAGCTTTTCCGCGGTGTGCGGTATAGCCGCCGAAAAAAGGTCCACAATTTACATATGACTGAGGCCCTGTTAGGGTATTTTCTTAGCCTAGATAATTTAGGGCCGTTATTTGGAGGATAGCTGGTACCCACATCTCTCTCTCCCCGACCATGTATATATATATATATATATATATATATATATATATATATATATATATATATATATATATATATATATATAATAATAAGTATGTGTGTACACATTTCATATTATGTCAGACATATTGTTATATTTATTTGCCATTCATCTCATTCCTCTTCGTCTTCGTGTTCACCGGCTGTAAACTCCAGCGGAAAGTTCTGGTTATTCGTCCACTCACTGCCAGCTGAAGAAAGGCCGGTCATGATCCATTAGTGGACTTTAGTCTTGTTCCGTATCTTGAGTTTTGCGCGCACCTTTTTTTACAGGTCAGGATTACTTGTATGCAAATTGTTGACTCCTTGCCTCCCGGCCAGATACACTCCGACCTCAAAAATGAATGTTGAAATAAGAATCGACATCACAGCACTCGGGACACTCCGATAAGTTCTCCGTCTCCATCCTCAGCAGCAAGTGAAGTTTCCAATTCCGATGGCACCAGTAGCCGTCTCATCCTTCCCTGAGTGTTGAGCGTCGGCCACATCCCCTGGTAACTCCTAACAGCGCCCTTTTCCTCAGACCGTAATAATCTATCTGCGCATCCGGACTGTTCACTTGTTCCTACAGGGCTCTGACTTCAAGATAAACACCTCTATGTTAGTCGACTTTTACGGCATGCTTATTGGCAATCGGTCTATTCTTTTCAACCCCAAAATGTGGTCTCGGAACCGGTACGGGGAGCTATTTAGCAAATCAGGGTCATTGTTATTATTTGACACTTTAAAAGGATTAGACCAAGTGAGTATACCTGGACAGTTTGTAAAGAGAAGATACTCGCAGGCATGTCAATAAATAACACACACAGGAGAAATCGAATAGGTGTTACTGTAGTGCTTCTATATCAGAAACAACGCTCCAGCCATACACCAGATTTGTATCCTCTAGACCAGCGTTTCTCAAACTCTTTTTGGCCGCGGCACCCTTGTCGGGCAAAATTTGTTTCGCGGCACACCTACTCTTAAAGCGTTTGAATACTTAGGAAGAAAGAAAGAAAAAACATTGCAGATTTATTGTTCAGTTGTCATAAATGCGATGAATGAAGCTGTTTGGATTAATTTTTAATTATGTCCGTTATGTTTATGTGAAGTTTAGTTAACTGTACCAGCAATCACTTGAAGTTTGCTCCTGTATCTGTTTTTTTTTTTTTTGTGTGTGTACGTAAGCGTATGTTGGGAATACAGTGGAGCCTGGCCGATCGCAATGTTTTCTGAATACACCTGCATCCAAACTCTTCTTGGCTTCCTTCGCGGTGTTTCTGCTTTAAACTGCTGCCTTCGCTGGTCTCAAGCATCCAAACTCTTCTTGGCTTCCTTCGCGGTATTTCTGCTTTAAACTGCTGCCTTCGCTGATCTCAAGCATTTTTTGAAAAATTCTTGATTATTGCCGCGGCACTCCTGACATACGCTAACGGCACCCCTGACATACGCTAATGGCACTCCTGACATACGCTAACGGCACCCCTGGCTTACGCTAACGGCACGCCTGGCATACGCTAATGGCACCACTGGCATACGCTAACGGCACCCCTGTGTGATGACCCTGCTTTGCATGGTCTCCACGAGTACATTGTGGCAAGCAGAAAGCCCGTACAACAAGGGACAGCACGAGATACTTGTGCCTAGTCGAGGAAGCGAGGGAAAGCCCGAGCTAGCCTCGTGGTCAGTCGATCATCAGAAGTCAGAGAAGACGGTGGTAGTATTTGAAGATGTCGTCTTTATGTTGCGCAAATGTTTAATGTTCGAATATGTCGCGAGTGAAATAAATGTGAATAATGTGTTGAACATGTGAAATAAATGGACGAGAATAAACTGACAGAATGTACCAGGAGCTGAGCGGCGTTTTGTGTTGTCACCCTAGATGTTAAAGCTGGTCTACGTCAAGGTTCATTCCAAGTGTAGCATCGACTCATTCCAAGCAGACCACGCTTCATTTCAAGTAGACCAAGATTTATTACACCCTGAATGTCGCCGCACCCAGTTTTAGAACCGCTTAGCTAGGCAGCAGCAGATGTCGCATTAGCTGAAAATTGTTTTTTACGACATCGGACTTAAAAAATAAACGGCCAGATATATTTGTTTTTGTTTCGTGTTTAGTTAGCTGTCTGGTGGGCCGTGAAACAATTTCCCATGTTTTTGGTGAGCTGCGGGTGTAAACAGCTTGAAGAACACTGACTGGGATAAAGAACAAAGGAAGGAGACGGGTATCAAAATTGCTTCGTCACCGCAAACGTTAGAAGACACCGCTTTGCTCGCTTGTCGATCATTATCATTATTATTATTATTATTCTGTGCCATAAATATAATGTTGACATATCTTGTGTGCAATTTCTTAATTGCGTATCATGACCAGATTTGGGCTTCGAGTCCTCGCGGGAAAATTGAAATAACTGACCCGTTGTATAAAGGTAAAGGTAAAGTCGGGAGATGTGAAAAGGCGTCATTGCACACGGTTATAAACCATAAGTGCTCTGCCATCAGTATGGACAGCTGAAAAAAACTGTCCACCTGTGTCGCCGTCTGTACGTAACTCCATAGCTACGGCGACCTTCTTCCATTTACCCCAGAGTGTAAACTCTGGTACCCATTACCTAGAGGCTGGGTGAACCCCGGGAACCGCCTGGTTTCGAA
Source organism: Candidula unifasciata (assembly GCA_905116865.2). Taxonomy (NCBI): domain Eukaryota; kingdom Metazoa; phylum Mollusca; class Gastropoda; order Stylommatophora; family Geomitridae; genus Candidula; species Candidula unifasciata. The sequence continues at coordinate 179,743 of CAJHNH020008528.1, read as the reverse complement.
CACCGACCGTGGGCTGCAGCGAGTCGCAGCTGGATTTGAAAGCGAGTCTCCTATCAACTGCATCTTGACAACCATGCTGTAAAAAGCAATTATTTGGAGGTTTCAGGAACATGATGTGTTAGGCTAAATAGAGCAGATATCGTAGCCTAGCTTAAAACTGCAATACGACGTGCCAACTTCTATTTTAAGAGTGAACGCAGAAGAAGAAGAACTGTATGCCACTGAGAGATCATCATCAAGTGCCTTGTCAGCTGGCGTAGGCGTTTATGCATTTCCACAGATCTCGGTCTTTGGTGTTCTCGATCAATCCCACTGATGATATTCCTCCATGCCACTGCCTCAAACTATCTACCATCATTTCTCTGGTTCTGCTCTGCATCTTCCAGTAGTCACGATATTTTCCAGTGCTCTTTGTCTCATCACATGACTAAAGAACTTTGTCTCCTTCTCGTTGTTGTATATAATGTTCTACTGTCATTAGCCATTTCCAGGCATTCAATGTTGGTTATTTTGGCAGTCCAAGGTATTCGCAACATTCTCATCAAGAACCACATCTCAGTTGCCTCCAAACTCTTCTTAATACCACAATATCTAGCATGAGAATGGAGATGGAGGTGGTAAATGCAGCTCTCCGGCGGCTAGAGAACAAAGATGCATACACATGTCATTATTGTAACAGACTCTGAAAACATGCTGAGAAAGGTGAAGACAGGGATGCTTCGAGCAGAGTGGCAAACTTCACTGGAAAGGTCACGGGTAGTGACCATACTTTGCATCTTTTTCCAGGATATGCCAGCGGGGTGGGTAATGAACAGGAAGACAGATTGGCTGGATCTGCACCACTGGGTGGTGAATTGATTCAGGACAAGGCAGATGTGGTCAAGGCCCTTTGGGAACAAGCAACGGAATCAGTAGAGAAAGAAGATTATTATGGCCTGGAGAGAATGAGGCACCTGGGTGTAATCAGAGGTTTGGCCGGCTCACTACACTCAGAGGAAAGGCAAGGCTGCTGAAGATGAGGACGGAGCATGCATGAGAATGCCCGAGTGCTGTAATGTCAGTTCTTAACTCAACTAAACTCTTCTTATATTGTTTGCTCAAATTCCAAGATTCACTACCATACACAAGAACAGGCTCGATGTAATCTTTCAGCGCTCGTTTTAATGGTGTATTGAGAGTGATCTATTACATAAGATACTCTTAATCTTTTGAAATGTTACCTTTGCCTGGCCAATTCTGCTCTTAATTTCTGTCACATATCGTCCATTTGATGTTATGAGAGATTCATTTATTAATAATGTATTTCAGGACTTTTAATTAATGTTTATTCTGCCAGCAGTTATTTGGTGTTTCTGTCGACTTAACATTAATGTGTTGTGCTAAAATAATTACCGTATAATTATTTCTCATTTTTATTAAATAAGAATGCCCCCCCCCCCCCCCCACTGTTTTCCGTCTTCCCGGCAATAAAATATATACAATGTTTATCTACCAAGTCGTTTGTGTTTATTTATTGTCAAACTTATTCCTTCTAATTCAACCCCTCACCAACCCTTTACCCTTTTCAGCAGTCTCTCCGCGCTCTCTCACTCTCTCTCTCTCTCTCGCTCTCTCTCTCTCTCTATCTCCCCTCTCTCATTCTTCTTGCTTGCTTGTGTAAGTATGCTGTCCAGCCGATTGAGGTGTGATGGTAATGAGGAGGCAGACAGACTGGCTGCTGTAGCTCTTTTGGGTCGTGAGTTACTTTATGATAAAGCAGACAGGGGTGACTCTCTCTGTGGTCAAGTGGACACTGCAACAGAACAGACCGAGTATCCATACATTGACAGACTCATTCAGGTGTCGTTGAGTGGGAGAGGGGTGGAGTTTGAGCAGATAGTCTGGGCGATATTTAACACTGAGGGGAAAATATAGACGAACTTTAAATCAGGTTGCAGCTGGTACTATTCGTATATCGACTCTTCTTTGGCTACTGAGGAAGGGGACGCAGCACGTGTGGGAATGTCCCGAGCGCAGGGATATCAATTTCTTGAATCATTCATTCATTCATCGATAGTGAAAAGGGACCTGTTCACGTTACCCGACCTATCTACACACTTTCTCAGTCTGATCTAGGTCAGAGGTGTCACGTTGTACTGCTTTCTCTAAAAAGAGCCTCTCGTGTGACCTAGGCTCAGGTTGTGGGTAGGGAGGTTTGGATTAGGGCTAGTTCTAGATGTTCTTGGTCTTTGAAAGCTGTGTCGTTGTGTATTATAGAACACGCGACATTGGCGCTGATTTAATTGGAGGTATGACAACATGACACCCCTTCGACGTAGAAGAGCCTGAGAAAATTTGAATGAAAAGTCAAGACAGTACCTAAATGGGCCGCGAAACGTGAACAGGACCGTGAGCAGTTAAGTCACTGGGTGTCAATGTTTCGGATATCAAATATCGAAGAGCCAACAATAAAGACACACATACACAGACACAATTATTTCCAGATTCGTGCAACCGTTCATATTGTCTCTACTCTAACACACACACTCATGCACACGCGCGCGCACATTCACGCAGACGCACACAAAAACATGAAGTGATGCAAACGTATTGACGTACAAGTACTGCAGTGTCGACCTCCATGACAGACCCGCCTCTGTAGCAAAAGTGCAAAGGTCGAGACCCTTGGCAAGCAGACGGCATCAGTGTGTTCTGCTTGATGTAGGTTGACTTGTCTACTGAGTTTACCGGCACCAAACTCGGAACTTTGCGCGACTTTTAAAGATAACAACAAAGTAAAATCTTTCAACCTTCATTAAAAGAAAAAAGTTATGACCTTGCGAATTAACTTACTTTATTAATAACGCGCAGCATTTCCATTTTGTTGCGATATAGGTCTGTGTGTAACAATGCCGTTCCATTATTTATGTTTCTAGGGTTGTCGATTGTTGTACAGTATTTTACAAATCAAAATGTCAAAATAATCTAGAAATTATACATGTTGTAACAGTGCTATTGACAAAAAATAATATCCTATTCAATTCGTGGGACTATAACTGTGATAAATAACCTAGGACTAGTATTCATTGTATTTCCAGTGTATATATTATTTTTTTTTAAATTCATATTCTATAATCAATGATTTATTCATTTTATTAGGTTAAAAATTGTTTGTAGTGCTTTTCAGTTGCGTATTATTTATGTCACGTTGCAAGTCAACATTCGCCTTTTCTCAGTGTAGGTTTCAGTGTCTCCCCCCCCCCCACCCCACCCCACTTTTGCAACCCTTTTGGGAAGAAAACAAGACCCACCTCTATCGTAACAAGTATGTATTTTGTAAAAGTGGTCTAATGAGGTGTGTTTCTATTGAAGTTGAAGTGCATCTGCCTGAGAGGCAAGGAACCAGCAGTCTGCAATCAAATAAGACAGACTTGTAAACCTTATATGCACCCAAAACTGAAGTTTTGAAACAAGACCAAAGTCCAGACGTGGACAAAAAGCCGGAACATTCCGCTTGAGTTTACAGTTGGTGAATGCTAAGAAGAAAAAGAAGAAATGCAATATAGTGTATATTTTATAACACATGCATATTTCATCCTCACATATTCCCCAGTGTGGGTTCCGCGGCACCATTGTAGGGAAAACAAGAAGAAACCCACTGCCTCCCCAAAAAGCATGTTGTAAGTGTCAACTAACTGGGGAGCCGGCTAGACCCTCTCGTTTAGAATATGACTAGAATGCTTAAATTGTGAGCCTAAACCAGGTCCAAATAGGAAAAAGAGGCAGAAAATAAAAGAGAGAAAACACAAGAATTTCAGATTCCTGGAGTTTTATTAGAAGGGGACACTTCTTCCAAACAATGACATCTCCTTCTCCTCCCTTCTCATTACAATCCTAATAGACACTCACCTTTTCTCAGCAGTGTAATAAAGAAGGTTAAATTTTCATTTATTTTATCTAATTGCTTTTGTATTGATGTATTTGGGTATTAAGCAGTGTTGAAGTTATTTTATACAACCCCATTTCATTGGCACCTTTGTTATATTGCGCTATGAGAAGGTATAGACCCACAGCATATGGCAGTGGCGAGTGTGACTAGCAAGACCTACCAATGTATATTATGCCAATAACGATAGGAATTGTTTTCAATGGAGACGGATTAATCATTATCCATTTTTTTTCTTATAGGAACATTCCTTTAGTATATGTTCTGTCTTGTATTAGTCCCAGGATCTGGATATCATTAAGGATGTTTACTGAAGTACCACTGTATTAGTTTTAGTTTCTTCATTAATTAAATTCACAATAGGAAAAGATTGATTTGAACATGCCTCTATGACATATGTCAGCATCTGTGGCTTAGCCTTTGTGAATGCACTTTGTAATGCCGGGGTACCAGGTTCGATCCCAGCGGAGGACGATTTATCTTGTGTTAGTTTCAACAGTAGTACTGAGAGCTGACAGTTCAGGAAGCACTGGCAATTTAATGAATTCAAAATTTGGCTAGAAAAACAACAACAGCTGAAAACATGCTGGGGTTGGTTCTGCAATGTCCTGTAAAGGATACGCAACTAACTAAGTATAAAGTTAAAAAAATAAAAGTAAAAGTCCTTTTTCCATGTCTTTAGGTGTATACGGCATATAGGGCTAGACCTATATTTTTATAGACCAATCGGCACAAGATGGGTGATGTAGTCAGCATCAGGCCGGCCACCTTTAATTTCCCGGGACTGCACCTGGTACCCACTCAAGGCTGGGTTGACCTGGTAGTCAAGGTCATTTTTAAAAAAGTCCCGCTCCGCCAGGGAGCAAACCCACGACCTTCCAATCAGCACGCGAGGGTCTAACTGCTATGCCATGGCGACTCCCCCTAGGTACCTATAATATATACATAATGTATTGTTTTTCTGCACAGGGTTGAAGATGCTGTGCTTGCTGACTGCTGTCCCTATAGTGGCTCTTATTGCTTTCGTTGTATTTCTGATTGCCCTTGCAAGATCAGATGGGGACTTACAGCTCATGTTTAAAACCAAATTTGGAAAGCCGCCTGGTAATTATACATATATACATAATTACCAGGTAACCAAACTGCCTACCTGCCTATTTACATATACACACATATATACATAATGAGACTTGGGCATTGCAAGTCTGACTCGTAATTCCAACACACCGCAATCGAAACCCACTGCTGGCTACGTGGATTGTTATCATAGTACGAGACATCGCAGGTCTACCCAGCCTAAAATGGGTACCACAGTGTGTGTCCTGGGGAACGAACGAACGAACTTTATTTTCAAAGGGTCACAAATTGGGCATGCAGGCCCGTCTTACATTCGGCCCTTCCAGTCAACCATCTTTTGCACAGCAGTTGTATTTTACTAATAAAGCATGTTATGATCATATGATGTTATGCATATTATGAATATTATTAAAGAACACAAAAGCATGAGTTGTAAAGTGCATGCAAAAACCCGCGCGTGCATACATACACCCGCATACACACGCTCACCCACTCACTTACACACACAAACGTGCATGCATACATTACATACATACATACACAGATACATATAAACAAACATGCATACACACATACACACAGGCATATGTACACACAAACATACATACATAGATACAAACATACAGGCATACATACATACATTCATACAGACATACGTAATACAGGCATACACACATACAGTCGTAAATCCAGTCATGCATGGAGACACACACATGCACACACGGACACTCCCACAGAGACACAAACACTCAGACAAAAATACAGACACACACACAGACACTTACATATAAACACACACAGGGAAACACACAGCACATATATTTACATTCGTGCTCGATTTATTTAATTTAGAAGCCACAAATTTAGTTTTTGCAGATAGCCTGACATGGACAGTTCTATCCTCTAATTTCTTGCGGACAGTGAAACATGCAAAGTTTTATCCATTCATTTATTGCAGACAGACTGACAGGAAAGGTTCGTGGAGCTTCCAGTAGTATTGGTGAACACATTGCTTACCGCTTGGCCAAGGCCTGCTGTTGTCAGGTCTGCTCCGCAAGAAGAGCAGAGGAACTTGAAAAAAGTCAGACAGAAGCATGCATAGTTTTATCCATTGATTTATTGCAGATAGTCTGGCAGGGAAAGTTTTATCCATTCATTTTTTGCAGATAGACTAGCATAGAAAGTGTTGTCCATTCCTTTCTTGCAGACACTCTGACATGGACAGTTTTATCCATTTCTTTCTTACAGACAGTCTTGCAGGGAAGGTTTTTCCCCATTCATTTCTTGCAGACAGTCTGACATAGACAGTTTTATCAAAATATTTCTTGCAGACAGTCTGGCAGGGAAAGTTGTATCCATTTATTTCTTGCAAACAGTCTTACATTGACAGTTTTATCCTTTAATTTCTTGCAGACAGTCTGACATGGACATTTTTATATTTTTAATTTCTTGCAGTCTGACATGGACAGTTTTGTACTTCAATTTCTTGCAGACAGTCTTACATAGACAGTTTTATACTTTAATTTCTTGCAGACAGTCTTTCATAGACAGTTTTATCCTTTCTTTTCTTGCAGGCAGTCTGACATGGAGATTTTTATCCATTCCTTTCTTGCAGACAGTCTAACATGGACAGTTTTATAGTTTAATTTCTTGCAGACAGTCTGACATGGACAGTTTTATACTTTAATTTCTTGCAGTCATTCTGACATGGACAGTTTATACTTCAATTTCTTGCAGACAGTCTGACATGGACAGTTTATACTTAAATTTCTTGCAGACAGTCTGACATGGACAGTTTATACTTCAATTTCTTGCAGACAGTCTGACATGGACAGTTTATACTTCAGTTTCTTGCAAACAGTCTTACATGGACAGTTTTATAGTCTAATTTCTTGCAGACAGTCTGACATGGACAGTTTTATAGTTTAATTTCTTGCAGACAGTCTTACATGGACAGTTTTATACTTCAATTTCTTGCAGACAGTCTGACATGGACAGTTTATACTTCAATTTCTTGCAGACAGTCTGACATGGACAGTTTATACTTCAATTTCTTGCAGACAGTCTGACATGGACAGTTTATACTTCAATTTCTTGCAGACAGTCTGACATGGACAGTTTATACTTCAGTTTCTTGCAAACAGTCTTACATGGACAGTTTTATAGTCTAATTTCTTGCAGACAGTCTGACATGGACAGTTTTATAGTTTAATTTCTTGCGGACAGTCTTACATGGACAGTTTTATACTTCAATTTCTTGCAGACAGTCTGACATGGTCAGTTTATACTTCAATTTCTTGCAGACAGTCTGACATGGACAGTTTTTACTTCAATTTCTTGCAGACAGTCTTACATGGACAGTTTATAATTCAATTTCTTGCAGACAGTCTGACATGGACAGTTTATACTTTAATTTCTTGCAGACAGTCTGACATGGACAGTTTATACTTCAATTTCTTGCAGACAGTCTGACATGGACAGTTTTATACTTTAATTTCTTGCAGACAGTCTTACATGGACAGTTTTATACTTCAATTTCTTGCAGACAGTCTGACATGGTCAGTTTATACTTCAATTTCTTGCAGACAGTCTGACATGGACAGTTTATACTTCAATTTCTTGCAGACAGTCTTACATGGACAGTTTATAATTCAATTTCTTGCAGACAGTCTGACATGGACAGTTTATACTTCAATTTCTTGCAGACAGTCTGACATGGACAGTTTTATAGTTTAATTTCTTGCAGACAGTCTGACATGAACAGTTTTATAGTTTAATTTCTTGCAGACAGTCTGACATGAACAGTTTTATAGTTTAATTTCTTGCAGACAGTCTGACATGGACAGTTTTATACTTCAATTTCTTGCAGACAGTCTGACATGGACAGTTTATACTTCAATTTCTTGCAGACAGTCTGACATGGACAGTTTATACTTCAATTTCTTGCAGACAGTCTTACATGGACAGTTTATACTTCAATTTATTGCAGACAGTCTAGCAGGGAAAGTTGTGTGGATCACTGGAGCATCCAGTGGTATTGGTGAACATATAGCTTACTGCTTGGCAAAAGCAGGGTGTAGGCTGGTCCTCTCTGCAAGAAGAACAGAAGAACTTGAAAGAGTCAAACAGAAATGTCTGCAAATAAGTAAGTTGTGTGCAGTTTTTGAAGTTGTTTGTCAGTACAGAAGAGCGAATACATTGCAGAACGAGCAGATCTAAGAACAACACTGTTTTAATGGATACTCTGACAGCTGCTTCTTGGTTATAATATGTTTTAATTAAATGGATACAATGATTTGGAAATAAATTGGATGGATTTGCCATAAATCTTTAATAATTAACATATCAAGAAAAGATATAAAATGGAACGAAAAGTATATTAGCAAGCTTCTCAATATAACAAAAACAAACAAAATGTGAACATTGCAGCTATGGAGCCTTCATCAGCACATACACAAATCAAACAATACCACACAAATACATAAAATCACTAGCTGTTATCTCTAAACAGCCGGGTTGATGACTTCTCAGCAGACTGCCGACGCACGTGGGCCAGGAGAATAAATATATTAAAATTAACATATACACATATAAAAAGAAAAAATTCGTTGATATGCATGGTTGTCTGTTAGCAAGCTGAGATCTGATGTAGATAACCATAAAATGTGGCTTCACTAATCTCTCCACTTTGAAATGGTACCATAAAATGTGGCTTCACTAATTTCTCCACCTTGAAAGGGTATCATAACATGTGGCTTCACTAATCTCTCCACCTTGAAATGGTACCATAAAATGTGGCTTCACTCATCTCTCCACCTTGAAATGGTACCATCAAATGTGGCTTCACTCATCTCTCCACCTTGAAATGGTACCATCAAATGTGGCTTCACTCATCTCTCCACCTTGAAATGGTACCATCAAATGTGGCTTCACTCATCTCTCCACCTTGAAATGGTACCATCAAATGTGGCTTCACTCATCTCTCCACCTTGAAATGGTGGGGGTTTGTGTGTTCTAATGACCCCCAGATTAATGCTGGCTATAGTATAGCTAAATTTTATGCAATAAATCCATGTCATTGGAAGTTAAGAATTGGACAATGACCAAAAAAGATGTAAACAAGCTGTCCACCTTCCACCACACGTGTTTACATAGAATTATCAAAATTTTCTGGCCAGACACAATCTCAGACACTAAACTACTTCAAGTCACAAACCAAGAAACTCTAGACAGTATGATTACCAAGAGAAGATGGAAATGGCTTGGCCACGTTATGAGAATGAATCCTGAAATACCTGCCAAAACAGCTCTCACATGGATACCAGTGGGAAAGAGAGAAAAGGGGTGCCCAAAACAACATGGAGACGAACGATGGAAAGTGACTTGAGTGTGGCATCTTTGACACGGAAAACTGCATTGAAGATTGCACAGGACAGGAAAGCATGGAAAGTCCTCTCTGAAGCCTCATGTGCCACTAGGCATAACGAGAACTGATGATGATTGGAAGTTGAGAAAAGATTTATAGCATGCTACATAGAGCCAGTTTTAATGTACGCCTGTGAATCCTGGACAATTAATAAAAAAGTCTGACAATTTCTTGAGGCCTCAGAGATGTGTGTTTACAAAAGAATTCCTACAATACCCTTGAAAGCCAAAAAGGAGCAACACATATGTTTCGAAAGAGGTCAGAGCTTTGAGACAACTTACCACAAACATCAGAAAGAGACATTCATGATTTTTTAGTCATGTTATGTTTAAAAAAAGTCGTGGTTTCAGGTCCTGGCAGAACCGGACTTTTTTCAGGAATAACATTGTCTGCCAGTCGACCCAGCCTTAAATGGCTACTAGAAACAGTCCTGGGAAGTAAAGGCAGTCAGAGTGATGTTGACCACATCACCCACTGAGTGCTGATTGGTCCATGAGATATAGGTCTAGTCCTGTAAGCTCAAAATGCCTGAATGCTCGGAAAAGGGTCCATTACTTTACTTGATATTGTAGTTTTATTTCTGTTGACTTCAGATGTAATGCCCCCCCCCCCCCCCCGCCCCCTAAGTGGGGGTTCTAGGGCCATATTACAGGGAAAACAAGAATAGACCCACTGCCTACCCAAAAGCATGTCATAAGATTCGACTAATTGGGAGCTTCCTTCGAAGTCGGAGTGCATATGCCTGAGAGGCAAGGAACCAACAGTCTGCACACAAATGCGTCAGAAATGTAAAACGGATGCACATGCAACACTCAGGTTCTGGAACAGGACTGCAGTCCAGAAGTGGACGAACAACTGCAACTTTCCACCAGAGTATACAGCTGGTGAACGCAAAGAAGAAGAAGAAGATGTAATGCTTTTTGTAAGAAAAACTAATATAAGCACGTAGCTCTCATCAAAGATGCAAAGTTAGTTGTCTGAGTATGGGATGCAGAAGTGCTGAACCACATCTGGTAGTGCCTCAGGGCACGGGCTAAGACTGGTCAAGAGCTGCCTGTACCTTTCCGTGGTCATCCTAAAATAGACTGCCTGTCAGAAGCCTGTTTGAAGCCTCTCAGAAGCCTGTCGGAAGCCTGTCAGAAGCCTGTCGGAAGCCTGTCAGAAGCCTGTCGGAAGCCTGAAGAACGTAGATAGGACTGACGTTTCCTTAATAGTCAGAATGCATCTGCCAGAGAGTTGGGGAACAAGCAGTCTGTACACAAGCCAGATCTAAAATGGATGTGCACACAACACCCAAGTCCTAGAACAAGGGCAAATTTTGAGAAGTGTACGAACAACCAGAACTCTTTACTGGAGTTTACAGCCGGGAACACGAAGAAAAATAAATTGTACTAGTACTGATGAGCAAATATCTTGCAGAACTAGCGGAGACAACACTATTTCAACAGATAATCTGACAGCTGCTTTTTGGTTGTGATATCTTCTTTTGAGTGGATACAATGATTTGGAAACCCTCTGCCCCTGATGATGCTCCATGTATTATGCTTAACATGTATCTGTATATACAAACACACATACAGGCACGCACATACATATACACAAGGAAAAAAAAAACTATAACCTTATTTCTTCTTTTTCTGCCTTTATCCGAAGATCCAAACATGGACACAATCTAAAGCCCATATACGCAAAATCGCCACCTGCGAGATGAGGTGCTTGAGAAAAGCAGCCAACCTAACCATCCGAGATCGAGTGAATAATGAAACTATCAGGCAAATTGTGGGAACGACACCTTGTACTAGATTCATCGAGAAACAGCAGATTAAGTGGTTAGGCCATCTTGTTAGAATGCCGCAAGATCAAATACCATCACAAGCACTACATCTCAGAAGATCAGCTACAAGAGCAAGAGGACGGCCACGGAAAATATGGATTGACAATATTAAAGACACTCTACGCCTTTACGGCATGACGATAACCAGTGGCAGCCAACGTGCACTGGATCACAAATTATTCCTTCCCACGAAGCTTAACGGCAGAAGTGGTTTATGATGATGATGATGAGGATGATGATGATCCGGAGATCTAAATGCCTTGTGCCTGTTTATGACATGGCTGTGATATTTGTGCCTTTTGGCAAACACATGTGACTTCTGCAGTCATCTGTTGCCTTCCTGGAAACCTGATGTTTTTTTTGAATCATATTAGAACAAAAACCAAAATGTGCATTATGATGTATAATTTGTTGTTTAATGTAAACTGATACAGGTGCAGGCAAACTGTCGGAGGATGATATTTTAGTCCTGCCTCTCGATGTTGTTGCCTATGACACCCATAAACCAGCAGTGCAGAAAGTTTTAGAGACATTCAATAAGGTATTTCTATGTCAAAATGGATGTAAATAAGGGGTGACTGAAGTCGTAATATGGCCCTTTCTGTCCATATCCCCCACCATTACATATTTGTTGGTTTTTGTTGTCTTTGGTTGTTTAGAAGCTCTGTTATCCTGTCCATTGAGTTGTCCAGTCACAGTTTGTGTTGTAGTTAGTACTCCATTGATAAAGAATTTCTTCAAAACATTCTGTTGTATTTGTGCTTCAAGGAACATTGGGTGCGGTAAAAGAAGAGGAGTGCAAAGAAGGATTTGGAATGACAACATCAAGAAATGGACAGGACTAAGTTATCATACACTTATTCATCAAGCGGAAGACAGAGAAAGATGGCGGGTTTTATGTGCTAGTGCTTCTATCAGTAAACCTCCACGACTATAACAGGTCAAGAATTAGGTTATGTTATGTTATTTGTATGTCTTCTTTTCCATTCCTTTCGTTGAGCTTTCTAGACATGTCTGAACAAAGCTAGAGCTGCTTTAGGAAGGATGAGGCAAATCTGGAAATCCAACAATTACTGCAGAGGAATGAAACTCCGACTCTACAAGAGCATCATTTTGCCAGTACTTCTTTATGGAGCAGAATGCTGGAGAATGACCAAAAAGGATGCACACAAGCTGTCCACCTTCAACCACACATGTTTACATAGAATTATCAAAATTTTCTGGCCAGTTACAATCTCAAACACTGAACTACTTCAAGCCACAAACCAAGAAACTTTAGACAGTATGATTACCAAGAGAAGATGGAAATGGCTTGGCCATGTTATGAGAATGACTTCTGATATACCTGCCAAAACAGCTCTCACATGGACACCAGGGGGAAAGAGAAAATAGGGGCGCCCAAAAACAACATGGAGACGAACGATGGAAAGTGACCTGAGTGCAGCATCTTTGACATGGAAAACTGCAATAAAGATTGCACAGGACAGGAAAGCATGGAAAGTCCTCTATTAAGCCTCATGTGCCACTAGGCATAACGAGAAATGATGATGATGTATGTGTCGTTTTTTTTCTCCTCTTAAAGGGGAGCCCCAGAATCCACACAGGCAATCTTTTCACTCAGACAACAAGGGCCCTGCTATGGGGGCAGGGGGATTATTGACCTACTGCCCCCTGGACAAGCATGTCATAAAAGTCTACTGTTTGTGGGTGGTTCCTTCAAAGTCTGATTGCAGCTGCCTGAGTGGTGAAGAACCAACAGTCTTACGTAGTTCTGGAACAAAACTTGAGTCCAGAAGTAAACGGGAGTCGCCGTGGCATAGCGGCTAGACCTTCACGTGTGGATCGGAAGGTTGTGGGTTCGCTCCCTGGCGGAGCAGGACTTTTTAAATAAAATATCTTCAACTCCCAGGTTGACCCAGCCTTGAGTGGGTACCGGCTGCAGTCCCGGAAAGTAAAGGTAGCCTGTGTGATGCTGACCACTTCACCCATCTTATGCTGATTGGTCTATAAAAATATAGGTCTAGCCCTATATGCCTAAAGGCGGGGAAAAGGGACCTTTACTTTTTACTACTTTTACAGAAGTAAACAAACGGCCAGAACTTTCTGCTAAAGTTTACCTCTGGTGAATGGAAAGAAAGAACAAGAAAAAGACTTCTCTCTCACGCAAACCCCCACCCCCTTCTTTTCCCCCACAAACAAACACACACATTTTATATTCCACAGATAGATATTCTTGTGAACAATGCAGGAAGGGGTCAGCGAGCTCTGTGGTTGGATGTTGACTTGAGTGTAGACCGTGAACTGTTTGAGATCAATGTCCTTGGACCAGTATCCTTGACTCAGGAGGTGCTGCCACACATGATACAGCGGAAACAAGGTCATGTTGTTGTTGTGAGCAGTGTGGCCGGAAAACTTGGTAAGTAGTTTGAATCTTTTAAAATTTTGTCATGATTAAGTGCCTTGCCGAATGGCAAGGACGATTATCCTTTTTAGGGTTAAAGAGCAAGATAGGTCTAACAAAAAAAATTTCTTTTCAGAAGATTAAAATTATCTTGTGTAAATTTATATTTAAACTGCAGTTTTAAAGAAGCATTAGTCTTTTTATTTTTGCAGTACAGCCTAGTTAACACAGATGCCAGAGGATCAAAACACTGAGTTTGTTTTTAAAAAATATATGCTAATCAGGGACTAATAATTGTAATAGATTCCTGCTGGGACCCAGATTTTGTTCATGTAACCAGGTGTTCGTCTTTACTCTTTATTCTTTTTCACATTTAGCGTCTGTAAACTTCTATTCGTTCGTACACATGTGGACTTTAGTCCTGTTCCGGGAGCTGCGTGGTCTCGACGCATGGTGTCCACCTCAAGTGCTAGAGGTTCCGGGTTGAATCCCCGGTAAGGGCTGGGATTTTTTCACGTGGACTTCAAATAATTCCCCCTGGTCTCTGGGTAGTGAGATTTGAGGCAGGTGTGCATTGATGTGCACGTAAAAAATTCGCTGGCAGTTGGAAATCGAAAAGAGTAGACTAATAGCACTGCCTTGGCAAAATTTCAAGTTTAAAATCTACCCAAAGTATTTCAGGATCCTCGTCAGGCGCTACAGAGCCTGTGCACTGTGCTGAGCTTCTTCAGACTCAGACTTGAGTTAGAAGAAGAACGGAGCACTTACGGGTTACTACCATGATTTTGATCCGTTGTTCAAAACCGCAAACCTCAGTCCTGTTCCAGAACCTGAGTGTTGCATGGACATTTGATTTAAAGATCTGGCTTATTTGTATGCAGACAGTTGGTTCTTTGCCTCTCAGGCAGATGCACTCTGACTTTGAAGAAAACCCCCAATTAGTTCACTTCTATAAACATGCTTGTTGGGGAGGCAGTGGGTCTATTCTTGTTTTCCCCATAATAAGGCCCTGGAACCCACACAAGGATATGTGTTTTAGTAACAGACATGTTTTACAGGAGATACCAAAGTGATAAAATAATCATGACAGCTTTACTTTCAACATGGCCATATATATAGTTATAGTGACCATGCAATACATCAAGATCTTGAAACCCAGGCCTTACAAGTTCAAGTGGATCAGTAACAGTTTTGATGGTTGGGACATGTGTGCATAATGGGAGAAAACGGTCACCATGGCAGGCATGAGAGGCTGAGAACCAGGTAACCAGACTGGCAATCTGGCAAACCTCCACTCCCCGCAAGGTAGATGAGGAGTGACTAGGTAAAGTATGTAGTCACCTCTGGGGCAAGCCAGATTTCTCTAATATGTTCTGACCAATGGATGGTGAAAGTAGGAGAGTGCTTTATGCTATTTAGAAGAATCAAGGAGTAAATTCATTCACATACCAGGCATTACTTGAGACTGAAAGAGTTCAGTGAGTTTGTGATAACAAGGTACATACTTATGAGTAGTAATAATAGCAAGAGGTGAAAGAAAAGATAAAGGTCCATAGGTGCATTGGGCATATTAGGCCAGGCTCATATGTTATAAGCCAACTGGCTCTCGATGCATCATGTGATCACGTCTTTACCTAGTATCATTTAAGTTGGGTCGACTGAGGAGCAAAGGTTATGCTTGAAAAAAATCTAGCATCATGCGGATTTGAACCCACGAACTTTGGACCTGCAGGCAAGCATCTACCCGCTATACCGTAGCTGCTCTCCTAGTGAGAGTAGTTATAAGCATATTCACATTGATGCAGTATCTCAACACTGTCTCTGGTATATCAACAGGGGCCGCCACCTTCAGATCATATGTTGGATCTAAGCATGCCATTCATGTAAGTATTTTGTTGTTGTGGTGCTGGGTTGATCCTCACAAATGTTGATTTGGCATCATAATGGTGCTACAGCATTTATTATAGGCAAAGCCACAGGAATTAACCATGCTCTTTCGATTGCTACTTTAAAAAAAATTAATTTATAATTATTTAGTTCTTTAGTTTCAACTTTTTAAAAATAATTTTTGAATTATTTAGTTTTTCAGTTAAATAATATAACACAAAATTTGCTTTTGTTTCAATATTGTCTTGTCATTAACGATAAGTTTGTTATCAAGATTTTTAAAACAGTTTCTTGGGTCCATTTCCCCGCAAATGTCATTTTTCCAACTTGTCTTTAGTGACCAGTTTTTGAGATGTATAGTTAATATTATTGGCTATTTTTGTGCCTGTGTAAACATTTAGGAGGTCAAGATATGAATGTATTTACTAAAAATAGCATTTAGCAGGGTTCTCCTTTGAGCATTTTTAAGCCGTTGTCATATTGTTCCATAAGCCTCAGTGGTAGAGGTCACAGCATAAGTCATCTGATACGTTTTTTTTAAGACTCTGGTGGATGTGTGGCATTTAATGTTTCACCCTGTTTGAATGTTGAATTAAGAACGGACATCGCAGCACTCGGGACAATCCCATCAGTGCTCAGTCCCCATCTTCAGCAGCAAGAGAAGAGTTCCAATTGTGATGATACCAGTAACTGTCTGATTGTATATCCCTCTCATCCTTCCCCTGAGCGTCTGCCAGATCCCGTGGTAACCTTTCGCAGGGCCATCCTTCTTAGACTGTAATGATCTGTCTGCGCCTCCGCACTGTTTACTCGTTCCCAAAGGGACCTCACAATACCTACCTTTATATTAGTACAATTGTTCTTTTAACTAATCTTTTTTGGACTTCCAGCGGGGTCATAACTCTTTAATTTGTTAGTGTTTCAGGGGCCAACAATTATAACCAAGAGTGACAGCATGAAAATATTTCAGATGTTTGCACTCCAGAGTAACAATGGGAATCTTGGTAAAGTGGCTAAGCTGTTTCCCTCATAATCTAAAGGTTTTGGGTTAATTTTTAGACTTCACTGGCTTATCCAGGCCCAGATCAAACGTGAACTCTTACATCCTCCAATGAACGTAAAATTATGTCAACAGAGATGAAATGCCTTAGAAGAGCTGCAGGAGTTTCAAGGAAAGACAGAATACAAAATCAGACGAATGCTAGGAATAAAGCCAGTCTTACAGGTCATCAAAGAACAACAAATGAAGTGGTTTGGACACCTTACAAGAATGGCCTGGTACTATCTGCCACAGCAAGACACATTAAAATGTTACAACGGGTATAGATTGAATGGAAGACCTCAAAAAATATGGAGTGATGGCGTTAAGAACAGCCTTACATAAATGAACATCAGACTTAATAGTACTCTTGACAGAGCTAATGTTAACGAATGTTACATCTCCCCCCGACACTTCGATGAGGTACAAGGTGGAAGAGATGGAGTGATGGCATTAAGAACAGCCTTACAGAAATGAACATCAGTCTTAATAGTGCTCTTGACAGAGCTCATCAACGAATGTTACATCTCCCCCCGACACTTCGATGAGGTACAAGGTGGAAGAGAAGAAGAAGAAGACTGGCTTATTAGTGCATTTGTTTAAGATATTTCTAGGAGTTGTCACTGGAGGTTCAGAGTTTGTTCTTTTTGCGATGATGTTTGCAGTTGGCAGCAAATCTGTGGAGAGAGTGCGCCAGATGATATAAAACTGTGTACAGTTTAGTAAATTATCTCATTGTTAAACCTGTGTAATTTTTTTCCTGTTAGTATGTTTATTTTTTATTTCAGGGTTACTTTGAAAGTCTTCGGACAGAAATGTATGAACATAATATCGATGTGACCCTAGTATGTCCCGGTCCGGTAGTCTCCAACATGGCACGGGCGTTTGTCACCGGAAAACCAGGGGAGGTAAATACACATCTTTTTTGTCAACTTTTTCATATTAGGTTAACTTTTTGTAGAATTAGGTCAACTTTTTGGTAATGTTAGGTCAACTTATGGTAGTGTTAGGTCAACTGTTAGTAGTATTAGGTCAACTTTTGGAAATGTTGGGTCAACTTATAATAGTGTTAGGTTAGCTTTAGGAGCTGCTGGTCGAGTGGTTAGAGCAATGTGTTCTCACTTTGAAAGTCTTCGGACAGAAATGTATGAACATAATATCGATGTGACCCTAGTATGTCCCGGTCCGGTAGTCTCCAACATGGCACGGGCGTTTGTCACCGGAAAACCAGGGAAGGTAAATACACATCTTTTTTGTCAACTTTTTCATATTAGGTTAACTTTTTGTAGAATTAGGTCAACTTTTTGGTAATGTTAGGTCAACTTATGGTAGTGTTAGGTCAACTGTTAGTAGTATTAGGTTAACTTTTGGAAATGTTGGGTCAACTTATAATAGTGTTAGGTTAGCTTTAGGAGCTGCTGGTCGAGTGGTTAGAGCAATGGGTTCTCACTTTGAAAGTCTTCGGACAGAAATGTATGAACATAATATCGATGTGACCCTAGTATGTCCCGGTCCGGTAGTCTCCAACATGGCACGGGCGTTTGTCACCGGAAAACCAGAGGAGGTAAATACACATCTTTTTGGTCAACTTTTAGGTCAGCTGTTTGTAGTATTAGGTCAACTTTTGGACAGTACAACAATACAGACCGAGTATCCGTACATTCACAGCTGAATACAGCGGTGGGTGAGTAGAGGTTCAACGCTGAGGGAAAAGCATAGACTGACTTTAAATCAGGTTGCAGCTGATACTATTAGCATATCGACTGTTTGTTGGCAGCTGAGGAAAAAGACGGAGCACAAGTGGGAATGCCCAGAGTGCAGGGATGTCACGTCTTGGTTCTTTCATTCATTCATATAGTACTTTAAAGAAAGTATGGTAGCACAGTTCATCCTGAATTGACACTTTCTGTAAATTGCAGCAGGTTCGCATTGGCTCTGAATAACTTATTTGCAGATCTGGCCAATATTTCTGTCTAAGAACAGGACACTGCAGGCTCATCTACTACGCGCATAAAATAAAGTCTGTTTAATATCCACCATGTCAGTCTGGACAGGAACACATTCTGCTGCAGGCCCTCCCATTATACTTGCAACTACGAAGAGCAACCTGGCCTCAAGAGCAAGTGTGCAGAGCAAGCTATGGAGAACCATGGAGGACCCGCGAGTTCCTAGAGGCAAACAACCTGACGGTCTGACTTGAGCATAAATGGTAAATTGATGCATGACAAGCTAGATTCTGTAAGGGCCCTTTGAGAGTGAGTGTACAGCGCGGAGGCAGAAATAAGATCATCACATCTGAAGAGAATGGTGAAGCGAGAAGTGGTCACAGGATCTGGCCAAAACTCAGGAAAGGGGTAAGACGGGCATACAGTCAGACTGTTACTGGTACTATTTGAATTAGATGGAGCGCTTTTGCTGAGTGCTATTCTGTCTATTCAGAACTAATAACTCATTATTTTTCCTCTTCTGGGCTCAGCCATGTGAAGTAAAAGTGGCATCTTAATCCACTGAATACTGATGGCCTATAAAAAATGTGGCTAGCACCATTTGCCAAGGGTGCAGAAAATGTCCTTCACTGTTGCAGTCACATGTCATAGGAAAGAATAGTTGATGATCTTTGTCTATTCTGGCATCCTTCATGGTCATGCGAAGGGGATTTAAATGGTAACCTTAAAAGTGTGCTAGAAATTACAGTAACTAATGCTTGTTTGTTTTCTGTCAGTATTGTTATTAAGGATGTAATAGTCACTGTTTAAAGATGGCCACCCCACTGTTGACATGCACCAGAGAGGAGCAGCATTTGGTTATCTGTTTTTGATCAGTGAATTGGGTGAAACCTATAGAAATTCATAGGTGAATGAAGGTCAAGTGTGGGGATGCAAGTCTGTCAGTTCAGCAAGTGGATAAGTGGAGTAGGAAATTTCAAATTGGAGTGATTTCTGTAACACTTTACAAACAGGTCAGGCACTCAGAGTAGTGACACTACAGTTGATTGCGGCTGTAATAGGCCATCTACAAAAAAAAAAACTGCTGATTAACTGTCAGTGACATTGCCGCACATCTTGACTCTTGACCTGAGGTCTTTATGAGACTTTTTGTGGTTAAAATCGACACCAAGACACTACTCAATGTGCCTGACTGGGTTTTGAAAACGTTCTTTACTGTTAAATAAAGCGTCATGGCAAAGAATAGTTGGTGATCACTATCTATTCACCAGATTCTCTTCCTAAGACTCGCTTCATCGCCTCTCTAGATAGGAACAGTGTATTGTGTTCAGACTAAGGACTGGGCACAACAGACTTCGTCAACATATGTTCACATTTTTTCGGTGTAAGAAACATGGAGACGTGTCCCTGCAACGTGGCACCTGAAAATGCTGAGCATGTGCTCCAACACTGTCAACTGTATGCTGACAACAGAGATGCAATCTGGCCGGTTCCAACCACAATGAAGACAAAGCCGTATGGTACACGAACAGATATGGGCTTTCATAAAGGCTACCGGCCTCCTGATATACATTTTCTGACAGAAGGATCTAAGAAAAAGAAGACTTCTCTGCATCATTTATGATCATACTTTTTAGGAAGGAGGGGCAAGGGCCGACCAACATGAAGATGGGCACAGGATATAAGTGACTCCTAGAATTATGAAAGTACACAAGGTAGGAAAGCTGGCGAGAGACCGGTTTCTTTGAGGCAGATTGTGATGAGAGTGACATTCTGCGAAGGACATGTTGTATGATGATGATGAATAGTACAGTTTCCTTACTCTTTCAGTATGAAAAGATTTCTCAGTAGATGCTAGAGGAGCAAGGGAAAATGACCCATTAAAAAAACCAATAAGTACATTACTTTCAAAGACTAAATGACAATGGAATGGTCAGATTTTTTAGCATGTTGTAGCCAGATGTAGAGATGCAGCAGGGTGTGATAAGAATGTTGTGGTGGGATTAACTTATTTTGTTCTCTGCAGGTTGTACATGATATCAAGACAACAAGCAAAAGAGTGGCAACCGATCGTTGTGCCTATCTCACATGCGTTGCTGTTGCCAACAAGTTGTATGAGGCTTGGATCTCAGAACATCCTCCCCTGCTTCTGCTGTACACAACTCAGTATTTCCCTGACTTTTCACGATGGTAATCAGTAGCCCGGCTCTTTAGCGTAGCTGGTTAAAGCTGACTTTGCGGCAACCGGGTGACGAACTCCTTGTGGTCCAGGTTCACGCCTGGGGGGTAGGCAGAAAAGCCACATTTCTCCCAGATTTACGGTACCTATCATGGAATCAAGGCCACAGGGTTGCGATATCCATAGTACCAAGCCAAAGGGTTAACAACTCATGGTTTACTTCCTAGGACTTTACCAGTCGACCTAAGAGCTCAAGTAATTTTTTGTTTTTAAAGTCCAGCTCCGTTAAGACCTGAACCCATGACATTAGATGTACATGGGAGCGTCTAGCTGCTACACCACAGCACCTCTCCATTCTGGAGTACTCAGTGGTTACAGTAACCTACTGCTTTGTGTGGCTACATGATGTTGTGAGTCTTAAGGATGATATTGGCAGTGCATCTCTACTTGTTACACTCAAGATAGTTGGTGGATGATTGTTCCATTCCAGGATTGCTGTCTGTACAATTAACACCTCAAGGATGAGAATCCAACATGAGCAAATCCCAGAAAAACTTGTTCACCTGGTCAAAACAGTTAAATTAGGGCACCCTTCTGTTTATGAGGGAGTCGCCATGGCCGAGCAGCTAGACGCTCACCGTGGATCAGAAAGTCGTGGCGGAGCCGGACTTTTAAAAAAAAAAATGACCTTGGCTCCCAGGTCGACCTAGCCTTGAGTGGGTACTGGGTGCAGTCCTGGAAAGTATAGGCGGCTGGCGTGATGCTGACCACATCACCCATCTTGTGCCGATTGGTCTATAAAAATATAGGTCTAGCCCTATACACTTAATGGCATGGAAAAGGGTTCCTTTACTTTACTTTCTGTTTATGAGGCAATCTGATGTCCAATACGGGTATGGGGCATATTTTACAAACATAGCGGGCATATTGTACAAACACCTTATTTTTATAGACCAGGTCACCGTGTGTGTTCCGGGGAAAAAAACAGACCCACTGCCTCCTAAAAAGTAAAGATCCCTTTTCACACCTTTAGGCGCATTCAGGCAAATGGGAAGAGCACCCAAACTTTTAAAGACCATTCGGCACTAGGAAGGTAATGTGGTCAACATAACGCCGGGCGTCTTTACTTTCCCGGGACATACATCCTGATACCCATTTTAGACTGGGTTGACCTGAGACGCCCCACACCACGATAAAAATCTGCGCAGCCAGCAGTGGGTTTCGATCATGGTATATCGGAATTACTAGTCAGACTCACAACACCTAAGCCACTACTGCCTCCTAATATGCAGGTAATAAGAGGTGACTAAGTAGGGGTGTTTTCTTCAGAGTTGAAGGGCATCTGCCTGAGAGGCAAGAAACCAAGAGTCTGCATTTAAGCCAGATCTCTAAAACGGATGAGCACATAAAACTCAAGTTCTGAAACGAGACTAAAATTCAAAAGTGGATGAACAACCAGAACTTTTCCTCTGGAATTTACAGGTGATGAATGCTAAAAAAAAGATAAATCAGCAACTTGGTAGGTGGTGTAGTTGATATCAAATCAGCCTCTTTCATTCTTTTAAAATTTCCTGGTAGCTGTGTTTAGACAGGATCAACCTAGGAATTTTGAAAAATTATCGCCTTCCTGGGAATTTAGATGGCCACCTCCCTGTGTGGGTTCTGAGGCCCCATTGTGGGGAAAGCGAGAATAGACCTACTGGCTTCCCAGCAAGCATCTCGTAGGGGTCAGCTAATTGAGGTCTTCCTTCAAGTGGCAAGGAACAACCAACGGCACACAAATAAGCCAGTTAAATGGATGTGCACGCAAAACTCAGGCCCTGGCACAAAGTCCAAATGGACTTTCTGTTGGAGCTTACAGCCAGTTAACGAACAAGATGACCATCCAGCTAACATGCTTGCTCCTGCCTTACTACAAAATCCCAGCTCCGGTATATTATTTCAGTATTTTGGGTTCTTTATTAATATCTTACCCTAGATGACATCACAGGACAGTTCAACATTTTAGAGGGTGGTAAAACTGGGCTTCCCAACTTTCTGCTGCTTTTATCGACCCCAAAACATCTAGAACTGACCCTAACCCACCTACGTCCCACGAGAGAGTGCAGCTTAGGTCCCACGACTGCATGCAGCCTATCTACCACCCCCTGAAATATTCAACTGTCCCGTGACCTGTTGATTTTCCCTATTTGTAATAGGATATTAACAAAGCACTGTATTTTGTCTTGCTGTTTACAGGATAGCTAAAACTTATGGCATGAGGATTATACAGAAAATGAGACAAACGCAGCAGTGAGATACAGCACAGGACATTTCAAAGTGTTTGTGAAACTAGTTCAAGTTTACTTTATGCCATTGTTAATCATTTTGGTGACCTTGTTTCTTGACACTGATTCCCACATGCTGTGGCTCATGTTCACAACATTGTATTTCTGTAAGCCGTGTTCAAAGTTATGTTTTGTGGACCTGATTTAAGTGATAGGTGATATCATTTACAACAGCACACACACAAAATCCCATAATTTTAGAATAGTTCTTTTTCCATGCGGTGTCTGTGGCTTAGGCGCTGTGAGTCTGACTCGTAATCTTAACGTACCGCGATGGCAACCCACTGTTGGCTGCATGGATTTTTATCATGGTATGGGGCGTCGCAGGTCGACCCTGCATGGGTACCATGATGGCTGTCCTGGGGAAGTAAAAATGGCCGGCATAATGCTGACCACATTACCCACCTAGTGCCGATTGGTCTGTAAAAATATGGGATGCTCTTCCCATATGCCTAATTCGCCTCAAGGCAGGAAAAAGTATCTTTACTTTTATTTACTTTCTTTTTGCGATTCTAATAAATTATAAATAATTCTTCATTGTGACTGTTGAAAAGGATTGGGTCTACAGCACACCTTCGAAAATAAGTATTGTCTGCATGTCTTAGCTAATTGTGGGCCACTGACATAAGCATTTATACAAGGTAAAATTAACACAGAACTACAATTCAAGTGGGGGACTGTTGGCTTTGGCACATCATGTGGCTGCCTTATGAATTTCATGTGTGCAAATGCTGTTGACTTTGCCGCAGCTGCTAACTTTTCCCATTGGAAGAGGAACTGTCATTCTGTGTGGTTTTTCACTGGCACTGAAGGTGACCTGTTTTGCTACGAAGTTGTAACTGTGGCTAATTAACATCCTTTTAGACATGGCACACAGGGGGCTGCATGGTCTCGAGGCATGGTGTCTGCCTGGAGTGTTAGAGGTTCCGGGTTCAATCCCTGCTAAGGGCTGGGATTTTTTTCATACTTCTAGTAATTCCCCCTGGTCTCTGGGTAGTGAGATCAGACGCCCGTGTGCATTGTTGTGAACGTAAAAAAATCCCTTGTCAGTTGGAAATCAAAAAGAGTAGCTTAACAGCGCTGCCAGGGCAAAAATGTGGAGTTAAAAATTTACTGAAAGTATTTCAGGATCCTCGCCGGTGCTACAGAGCCATGTGCACTGTGCTGAGCTTCTTCGGACTCAGACTTGAATAAGAAGAAGAATGGAGCACTTGTGGGTTACTACCCTGTGCCATTATGTTGATCCGGTGTTCAAATCTTTAGACATGGCACAGTAAATGCTCTCATGTTTCGTGTGAAATATTTTGTGCGTTCACCTATAAAAGAACGGTTGGCATGCTGTATTGTAGTTTACAGCTAGGCCTTGATATCTACACCTTTCGGCCCCAAAAAATGCAGTTTCATAAAATCTTAGTCACCTTGTAAACACCATTAAAAAGTATGTGGTTGTATTCTAACAAGGAAAGTGAAAATTTCAAAAATATGCATCTTCCCTGTAGCAACATATGGTTGCAATCATTAAGGAAGAAAATAGAAGCTTTTGAGCTGAAATGCTACAGAAAGATTCTCAGCATCCATGACATGAACCCAGAAGAAGAGAAATACTGACATCCTAAAAGATGTGAAAATTAAGGAAAACAGGCTGGTAAAAAGTATCTTATCTCCGAAACTGAAATATTCGTTGCAGTATCAAACGGGGAAAGAACAGTAGCTAAAGACATAGTAACAGGAAAGATGGGCAGGAGCCAACCAGCACAAAGATGGGCACAGGATGTGTGACGCCTTGGAAAGTGCATGAGGTGAGCAATCTGGCTAGAGACCCAGTTTCTTTCAGGCCAGCTGTGATGAGAGTGACATTCTATATTGGACCAGCTACATGA
The DNA here is from genome assembly GCA_905116865.2 of Candidula unifasciata. Lineage (NCBI taxonomy): Eukaryota > Metazoa > Mollusca > Gastropoda > Stylommatophora > Geomitridae > Candidula > Candidula unifasciata. The sequence goes on along the minus strand of CAJHNH020008528.1, from coordinate 154,822 downwards.
TAATGGCCCTTTATGACATGCTTGAAGGAGCTGTAGATTTATCCCCCACCCCCCCCCTCTCCCCAGACAATATGACAGTGGTAAAGCTGATTTCTTATTTATGTGCATATCATTCCAGTTACCAGTGTTATGCTTTGTTAATATGATCACATTATTTAATTACTGATTTGAATACATACATATTTTACTACAGAGTCTACATGTTTTTGAAGCAGCATTTACTTTAATTTACTATGCTGTAACAGGTATAGAATTTGTATCTTGATAAAAATATATTTATTAAACTAATTACAGTTGTTAATTTCTTATTGTGTTTTTAAAACAGTGGGAATTAGATGGTATTTTTGGATTTTAAAAAAAAAGACCGCATGACTGATAGTTATGTTTCCTTTAAACTCAAGGTGCACCTCCCTGAGAGATGAGGAAGCGACAGTCTGCATACAAATAAGCCAAATCTGTAAAATGGATATGCATGCAAAATTCACATTTTAGAACAAGAGTAATGTCCAAAAGTGGACAAAGAGCTGGAACTTTCCGCAGGTGAACACAAAGAAGAAGATAGTTTTCAGCTAAATTAAGGTTGATTATTGAGGCTATAGTTTAGTTGTTGTTTGTCCATCACAGCGGCGTCCGTGGCTAAGGCGTTGCGAGTCCGACTCGTGAGCCAGCATACCGCGATCGAAACCCACCGCAGGCTGCGTGGACTTTTGTCGTGGTATGGGACGTCGCAGGTCGACCCAGCCTAAAATGGGTACCAGGATGGGCTGTCCTGGGAAAGTAAAGACAGCCAACCACATTACCCACAGAGTGCTGATGGTCTGTAAAAATATGGGACGCTCTGCCCATATGCCCGATGCGCCGAAAGGGATCTTTACTTTTTTTTTACTTGTCCATCACGATGAAGACCACTTTCATCCAAAGTAGCAATGATCGATGATTGTGAGTATGAAGGTGGCTGATTAGTCCAAAATGAGCCAGGAAAGTTCTTGAGCCGTGCGGACACCACATGGAAGCCACAGTAAGTGTGGGATTAACTGTAGCCTGCCTCCGTTTCTCGGCCTGTGCAACCTCCGCTGCCTGGCAGGCCGATGCACCATGTCTGAGGGACGTACGCCATCTACAACTGTCTTGTGCAGCAGCCTCCAACATCGCTGTGTTGGTGCCACAAGAATTGAGAGCAGTCTTCTGAGTGTCCTTATAGCATAGTTCAGTTACTAGACCTCGCCCGCCAACTCAAAGGTCTTGGGTTCAAATCCAAGCCAGGTGGAGATTATTTTTTTTTTCAAACCACTTCAGCTTCTAGGTGGACCTAGTCTGAAAAGAATGCCAGGTAAATGACCTGGGGAGCAAATGTAGTGGGTGAGTTATTAACCATATCATGAAACTAGGGCCAGTTGGTCTATGAAAATATGCAGTGCCTCACTGGCGTGAAAAATACTTTACACTGCTTCTTCTTCTTCGCTTTCACCAGCTGGACACTCTGGCGGAAAGTTCTGGTTGCTCGTCCACTACTGAACTGCAGTCCTGCTCCAGAACCTGAGTGTTGCGTGTGCATCAGTTTTACAGATCTCATTCTCTTGAACACAGACTGTTGGTTCCTTGCCTCTCCGGCAGATGCACTCCGACTTCAAAGGAAGCTACCCAATTAGTCGACTCTTACGACATGCTTTTGGGGAGGCAGTGGGTCTATTCTTGTTCTCCCTACAATGGGGCTCCGGAACCCACACGGGCATTTACACTGCTGAATAGCATGGAGTACATACAGCAGGGCTATCAACTTGTGGGGTGGCCCGCGAAGGCCTAACAAGTGGCATGCAGACCAATGCCAGTTGTACTGCATTAATGATATTCCTAACCTACGCTTGTCTGTGTGTCACCGGAGCCCTCAGGGAAAGCAAAGAATAGTAACACTGCACCCTACCAGTCATGTTGTAAGAGGCGACTAAGGGTCGGGTTGGGCTTTGAGGTTGGCTACCTCATCCTGTTAAAACAGTAGCCGCAAAAAGCAATCAACCATGGGAAAAACAAATAGAGAAGAGCTTAGGGAGAGAACTAAAGTTCCACTGGACCGAGAGGTGAAGAAAAGATGCTGGCTTTGGAAAGGATACAGGTTGTGAAAACCTGTTTACAATATAACAAGAATGCCTTTGCACTGGAACCCACAGGGGCATAGAAATAAAGGAAGACCACAAAAAAAATTACTTGGAGAAAGGAGCTAAAGAGTGAAGTTAATAAAAGAAAGTGAGGACATGGGGAGAGCTGCGTGCGACAGGAAATGACAGAACAACCTGGCGTGAGTTGGTTGAGGGCATATGCTCCACTGGGGGCTAGAAAGGCAGAAGAAGACTCTCAGGCTCGGGACTTTAGCCTGTGAAGATCTCTACTGTCAAACATGATGTTGGCACCTGAGTAAACAGCTGAACAGCCCTGAAGTAGAGCGGTAGTTAGTAAAATATGAAGAAAAGACGCTGGTGTTGGATAGACACACGATGAGAAAAAGAAAAATATAACTACAACGTCTTTGCACTGGAACCCTCAAAAGCATGGACATAAAAGAAGACCCCCCCCCCCCCCCCCCCCTTCCCAAAAAAAACTTGAAAAATGGAGCTAGAGAGAAGTTTAAAAAGATGGAGATGACATGATGAGAGCTGCATGCGACAGCGAAGGACAGATTGACCTGGTTTGAGATGGTTAAGGGCCTATGCTCCATTGGGGGTTAGAGAGGCAGAAGGATCACTGGTGAAGAACCACATGTATCTATGTCAGACCACAACCGGCTCCAGCTGACGGGTCATGCTGCTGACGTCACCGGGACGGGCTTACAAGCCTTAACGCAGCGGTTCTCAAACTGGTTGCCGAGGCAATAATCAAGAAATGTCGGCTAAACATTATGAATGCCCGGCTCGCTAGCATAGTTGGCTAGACCGGATTGCGCAGCGACCGGGTGACGAACTCCTTGTGGTCCGGATTCACTCCCGGGGGTAGGCAGAAAAGCCACATTTCTCCCAGATTTACGATATTTATCATGGAATCAAGGCCGAAGGGTTGCGATATCCATAATACCGAGCCTAGGGGTTAACAACTCATGGCTTCTGGATACTTAAAAAAAAAAAAAGTGAATTATTAAAGAAGGCACTTCCTTGCCACTGTCAAAAATAGTTCATTTCTTCTTTTATTTGATTTGATTCAAGAACCGGCATCACAACACTCAGGGGATTCCCAAAATCGCTCCGTCCCCATCTTTAGCAGCCAGCAAAGAGTTTCGATACTAATGGTGCCAGTAGCATTCTGATTAAACGCCCATCTTGCCTTTCCTCTGAGCCTCGAGCATCTCCCAAAACCTCTCGTCACTCCCCCATGCATCAATCTCGCCAGACTGTGGTGACCCATCTGCTCCTCCGAACTGTACACGCTCTCCCACAAGGCACTAACCACGTCTGCCCTGTCATGCATCAGTATTCCACCAAGTTGTGCAGAGTTAGCCAGTCTGTCCGCCTGTTCATATCCCAACAAACCGGCATACCATGGTGAGAAAATTCAGACAATACTCCACAGCGAGGCATGCCACTCTGCATGAAGCATGCTTTTTGAGTCAGTTACAATCACGATGTGTGTATGTGTCGTTTTCTCTTGTTTGAGAACCGCTGCATTAACGCATCGTTAGCCCGACCGGTGACGTCAGCAGCTGAAGCTGGTCAGACTCACACATGCTGTTCTCCCATGTTGTTTCCAAAACCTCTATCTGAAGGGGAAAAAAGACAGTACAGAATTGCTTCCCCCTCAACTAAACGTATTGTACCAGGGGACTTAATCAGGGAGTTTTCTGAAATCGGATGTGATGGGCTGAAATGTACGGATATTGTAGCCTAGCCACACACAACTCTCCATGTGGGTTTTGCGAATCCCATCTCAGGGGGAGGGGGGCAGAAAAAAGAATAGACTCGCTAACTCTTCAACAAACATGTCATAAAAGACGACTAGTTAGGGGTGTTTCTTTCTAAATAAAGAGGGCATCCGCCAGGGAGGCGAGGAACCAACAGTATGCAAGCAAATAAGCCAGACCTGTAAATTTTTCTTCACATTCACCGGCTGTAAACTCCAGTGGAACGTTCTGGACTTTAGTCTGTAATCCAGAACCTGACGGTTGTGTGCACATGTTTTGTTGTGACTTATCTGTATGCAGATTGCTGGTTTCTTGCCTCCCCGGTAGATGCACTCCGACTTTAAGGAAAACCCTCCAGGCAGTCAATTCTTACGACATGCTAGCTGGGGAGGCAGTGGGTCTATTCTCATTTTCCCCCACAACAGGGCCCAGGAACCCACACAGGGACCTGTAAAATTGATGTTCATAATGCAAAACTCAATTCTGGAACAAGACCACAGTTCACAAGTGGGCGGACAACTAGAACTTTCTGCCAGAGTTTACAGCCCGTAAACATAGAGAGACAAATATGAAAACTGCCCTTTTAAGAATGAACACAAAAGAAGAATGTCAAACTTCAGTTAAACAGCCTTTCAGAATCACAACCAAATCATATAGTTTTGAAACAGGCTTGTTCTGTAAAAAAAAATTTATTTACATAATTATGAGCACAAATTAACTACACTTTCTATCATCCTTTTCTTCCTTATAGTCCACATCACAGGGGAATCATTATATTATGGTCATCATAAGTGAACTCAGGTACCTCCAATCGTTTCTGTTACAAAGTTTCTTCCTGTCATGATGCCAAGACACCCAACATCATTTCTCCCTCTCCTCATCATAATTCAAACTTAAATGGTCAAGAACTGGTCACTGTGTGAGACACATCCAAACCCAGTCATTGTGTGAGACAAAAACACACTCAGTTATTGTGTGAGACACATCCAAACCCAGTCATTGTGAGAAAGACATCCACACTCAGTCACTGTGTGAGACAAAAACACACCCAGTTATTGTGTGAGACACACACATCCAGTCATTGTGTGACACACATACTCATCATGGTTGACAAACACATATCCAGTCAATACTTCCAACGTATATTCCCCTTCACACACACAAAAAGAACTAAAAGGCAAGATCAATGAAAATGTAAAATGCAATGAAATAGTAGGATAACTGAAAGATTATTGTTAAATTCATTTTCCAGCCTGCTTTCTCAACATGTGGTAGATCTTCTCCTTCAGCCAGTCTTTGTTGTGCGGGCTGTAAGTGCCAAAGGCTTTCTGGAATCTGCATTAGTTAAAAGGAAAAAAAAACACTCTTTACTGGTTGTATTAACCATGGGATGGGGAGGGGAAAGAGATTAGTCTGAGGATTTTGGGCCACTCAGCTGGTGTAGTTGCCATGCACTGTGCAGGTTAGGATTCTGTTGACTTCTGTCCCATCCAAACTGCTTTGACTCTAGCCATTGCACACTTCTCATTCACTCTCCATGTAAACTTCCCATAACTGTGGAGCTATGAGTAACTGCAACCCATACATGTACAAGAAACTCTGTATCAGTCATACACCAATATTTTCTTCTTTTTCCATAACCTTTAGCACCCCACAGTCGAGTATATTGGACTTCAGCCGCCCACCTCGTAGCGTCCCAGTCGAGTATACTCGACATCTATATATGGTTGGGGAATACGAAGCCTAAACGGAGCTACGTGTGTGACGTCACTTGAAAACTATAAATAACTATTCTAGAGTGGTTTCACTTCCTCTTTGTCTGTTTTGATTGCTAGGAGGCCGAGAGTAGGTTTGTGTGATCAATTTTTCTGAGCCAGTTCGATTTTTATTGTGGGGTGCTAAAGGATAAGGTTTACCGGCAGACAATTGTGGATATTTTCGTCCAATGCTGGATTCCAGTCTTGTTCCAGAACTTGAATTTTGCATGCAGATCCATTTGACAGATCTGGTTTACCTGCACGCACTGTTGGTTCCTCACCGCTCAAGCAAATACCCACAAATTCGAAGAAAAATCCATATTTAGGTGCCTTTTATGACATGGTTGATGGAAGAGTATTGTATCCACCCCCCCCCCCCCCCCTACATGGAGAATACACCAAAATAAGTAACAACAAAGCTACCATCAATCAACCACGCGAAACCTTCACAATGGATGTTGGCTGCATAATGAAAACAAACTTTCACCATGCCTGTACACTCTAACAGACTGTCTTGCCCGTATGTCCTTTACCGTGGCTATGTAACACAAACCTGAGCATCTGAAGCATGTGAAATACACCCATGTGAAATACATACAATGGCAACAATGGTCCTGAAAAACCACTCTCTAATTGTGGAAGATGGTTATATCTTTAATCGTGAGCAGGTCTTGCTAGTCACCCTTGCCATCACCGCAGACTGTGATTCCTATTCTCCCCTAAAGCATGATACAATACTATTGTCTGAAAGTACCCAAAGGTGCCCATAACACAGACAATAAAGAAACACAGTATAATCATAAATCTTCTTCTTTGCATTCACCAGCTGTGAATTCCGGTGGAAAGTCCTGTTTCTTCGCCCATTTGGATTTTTGGCTTTGTACCAGGCACCTGAGTTGTGCGTGTACAACCGGTTTACTGGCTTATTTGTGTGCAGTTCATGTTCCCTGCCTCTCGGGCAGATGTATTCTGACTTCAAGAGAATAATGATAAATGCTACCTTCCCTGTCAATATACTAGTTTTTTCTTCCTTTTAACCCCTATCCCTCTTCCCCTCCAAAGCATAAGTTCTTAAACTAATTCAAGTCTTGCATGCAGGTCCCCTCTTCCCCCCACTCTCCAATTCCCTTCTCTATGTGCTTTTTCTTAAGACTGTCTATATTTCTATGCCCCTGAGAGTTCTAGTGTAAAGACATTTAGCTACATTTTCCCAGACTGAATCAATGTGTGTCTTATCCAAAATCAGCATCTTTTCTTCATCTTTCGATTCACTGCAATTTGTTTAGTTCTCTTCCAAAGTTTAATCCCATCATAAAAAAATTACTTACACCAAGCAACTCAGATCTGTCAGCTGGTCAATGAATTCAAACAGCTGTGAGATATCATAGGTTATAGATGGATCATGTGGGTGCAGGCGTTTGAGATGCTCTTCAAAGATCTTGCATATTCCTGGACAAATTTGAAAAACCCATAACACTGTTCAGAGTATATGCACTAAAATGAAAATGATACAGAGAAGATTAGCATGGTCCCTGCGCCAGGATGATAAACCAATCCATGAAGCGCTTCAGGGGGATTGGAGGGGGGGGATTTCGGTTGCGAAGTGGTCAAGCCATTTGTCTTGCACTTTGAAGGTCGTGGGTTTATTTCATTGCTGCATCGTTCAATTCATCAGTGCAAGTCTTAAGGAGAACCGTGGGGATCATCACTGTCAGTATTGCTGCATCTAATCCTAAAATATTAAATCACAGAAAAAACACTAACTCACTTTTGTCTGGGAGGAAAAAAAGCTGCACACTTTCGCGTGGGAGACTATGTGTCAGCCCAGCCGAGCGAAGCCAGGATGCATTTTAGCATGTAAACATATGGTGAATGAAGGCACGTCATGACACCCCTAGAGTACAGGGACTGTCCCAGTGAATTCCCTATACAATCTTGCATCCATCGAGATGGGGTGAAAAAGCTGAATAGTACCCACAAACCACAGGGAACTTTATTTTTTTAAAACCGCCCACTGTGAGAATTTAAACCCAGCACTTAAGGATCAATTACCTTGGCTCCCAGGTCAACAACCAAATAAAGTAAAGGTGGCCGGCGTGATAGTGACTATATCACCCATCAAGTGCTGACCGGTCTATAAAATAAACAAGGTTTGTGTTTTAAAAGTGTACCAGGCATAGGCTGTACTTTATTCCTGCGCACACATGTGGGTATATGCAAGCAGATATAGTGTTTTTACATCTTTTCTAGACTTGGTGGCAGAGGGAAGAAAATTAAAGGTCTGCAACCAAGTCACGCCACGTCGTTATAACATTCGCTTTCAGCTCTCCCCATCTTTTTAACTTCACTCTCTAGTACCCTTCTCCGTGTGTTTTTTGGTCTTCCGTTATTTCTATCTCCCTGTGGGTTCCACTGCAAAGACATTCTAGCTGTATTATTCTCAGGTTTCCTCAACGTGTGTCCTATCCAACAGCACATCTTTTGTTCACCTCTTGGTCCACTGAACTTATTTAGTTCTCCTCCAAAGTTCTACATTAGTGATTCTATTATACCATTTTAATTCCTTTGTTCTGCGCAGTCACCAGCTAATGAATAGTTTAAATTTATTACGAACTGGTAGAACAACTGATCACATCTATTCTGTGCTGATTCCCCTCTACCAAGCCATGTATTTAGAGGCCAGCAGATTTTGTTACATGACAGTACCATTGCATGTTCAGTCTTTTCACTGTGACTATTTTTCAGTGACTAAAAGATCTGCACAGTTGCTAATGTGCTCAGTCTCACCGATAGCAGTATTTGTGAGGTAAAAGGCTAACAAGAAAATGGCCACCCAGAGAGAACTGGGCTGAAATACTTCCAAAGATATATGCTGACTAGAATCACAAACTCCCAGGTCGACCAAGCCTTGAGTGGGTACTGGGTGCAGTCCCGGGAAGTAAAGGCGGCTGGCGTGATGCTGACCACATCACCCATCTTGTGCAGATTGGTCTATAAAAATATAGGTCTAGCCCTATATGCCTAAAGGTGTGGAAAAGGGACCTTTACTTTTTTTTTTTAAGTTTCACAAAGGGGAAAACCAGTTTAAAAAAAAATGATGTAATCAACCAGGAATTCTGATGATCAGACATGTCACGCCCTCTAGTGCAACCACCTCTGTCAAGAGTTGAATATTTACCTTCAAGACATTCATTCAGGGATTCATAATCTGAGTAGGTTCTTGTCTCGGGACGCTGATTTGGCTGCACCAACAATATTGTGTGAGACTGCAAAAAAAAAAAAAAAGACATAAAATTCTGTAGTCCGCAATTGAGAAAAAAATTAGTATATGAGTAAAGATAAATCACATTAATTGGAACAAGTTCAATAAAGGTCGATAAATAATATAAATGTCTGGAAAACTGTTTAATGTATTATTCATTTATATGAAAAAGACAACAGCAAACGATGTATGATTGTATGTTGTGATATCATTAGAGGGGCAGATAGACAGAGAATCATTAAATAGCACTGAAATGGGGAAAAAAAACTGAGTAACGAAAGGAGGATGATGCCCTAGAAGAGAAACCCAAGAAGGATGTTGTTGAAAGAGGCCAAAGGTGCTGCACTGAATTATGTCCCTATCGATGACTGCAGGGAATAGAAAGGAATGAAGACTTAACTCAAGATGTGATAAATGACAGCACAACAGAATGATGATAATTAATATCTAAATATCACTTAGCCTAATGAATGGATGAGGTGTATGTTTGCCACAAAAGTAGCATCGATTAAATTCAACCATTCCCAGTCTTAGCCAGGGTGAGTTTTTCCTGACCAGTTTATGGTTTGGTCTGGCCCAGCCCAACCAACAAATTCAACCATGGGTAATAGACAATTATCTTAGAAGCAAAATCCTCAAGCACGTTTGGAGTTCGTGTCAACCACTAAGTCATATCGTGATTTGTAAAGGCACTCTTCCGAATACCGGTCTAAAATTATTCAATGTTTAAAAAAAAATCCCATTTAGGGCCTCAAGAGGTTTATATAGTTAAAAATATGGAATAGGAACAATACTAACTAGGCTTTACCTTATTATATACTATACTTTCATGCAAAACCAACTCTTGAGTCTTCCATAGTAAAGTTGTAAGTATTCCGCCTGTCACACGGGTGACAGGTGTTTGATTCACTGCGGTGTGATAAAAATTGTTTAGCCCTTAAAATGGCAGTTGGCACGTCCTAATTAATCGCCCTTTAGAACATGCTTTTTAGGTGGCAGTGGATCATTCTTTTTCTTTCCTCAAACATGTAGCATTGGAACTAAAAAAAAAGTCATGGGTCAAGTGAACAATGAAAAACACAATAGATCAATTTCAAAAACTATTCCTCCCCTTGGACTTTAATGGATCTAAAACTACTCCCCATGACGCTAAAACTAAAACAAATGGATAAACATCTATTCCTCCCCATGACGTTTTAATGGGTCGTAACTGTGTGTTGGCGATAGACAGCGTGCAGTGCTCTACTGTCATCATACGGTTAGGGTTAGGGTTTGGGTTGCTACGTTGAGTGTCTGCGAAAACGAGATGCGGTGACACTAACCGTAATGCTAACCCAAACTCTAACACTAACCAAAACCGTATGATTATAGCAGGGCAGTGCACGCTGTCTATCGCCAACACACAGTAATTGTGTCAATTGTTTCGTTCCCTCCTTTTCCACTCCGTAATTGCACTGTAGCCAAGGGACAGAACTCCGACTAACCGGTTGTCTACTGGCCGTAGTTGACAGGAGAGCCATGTTTTTACTACATAACCTAACCTTTCAGATTCAGGCTCTCAAAAGGATTTTTTTCGCAGTTAATAATTTGGGACCGGTATTCGGAAGAGATCCGTAGTATGTTATGTTTTTGTTTCAATAATTATATTTATTTAAATAATTCATTAATTCAATTGAATGAATGATTATTATTAATGATTATGATGAATTCATCTCTGCAGCATAATTGAACAAATAACTATAATTCCTAATGCATGGAAGCACAGGACTGTAAACTTTTGAAGCAATCATACTTTAAAGAAAACTAAAGCATTTACACGGTAGGATCCTCCTATCACAATATATTTTGTTTTCTAATTTTTACCATTTTCGACCGACAACGTTGCTAGAAAAGCAGGCTCGTCTAGTTCAGCTATCTATTTGTACAACAAACGTCTACCCAACTGAACGGCGATCAATTAAGACACGCTGGAGATGCCGGTGCTATTGAAACAATAATTGTCACGTTAGAAGGCCGGATGTTGTTGCTGCCACCTTCGATTCGGTTCATGTCATCAATAATGTAGGGAATTGAGGACGTCAGTCAGCGAAAAGTTATTGTCTTTGAGTCGTTGAACGTTTAGGCAGGGCAGAGTTGGGTACGGCTGCAGGCGAAATGGATGATATTGTAACGCTTCTAGGGCTGTCGCTAGCGATGTTGGTGGGATGTTATCTGGCTGGGATAATTCCGCTGACTGTGACTCTTTCTGAGGTGAGGTAGCAGTCAGTTAAGTGTTAGTTCGTCGACGGTTGTCTTGTGTGAACTACTAACTCTGTAAAACTAAAATGTTTAGTAAAAACCTCTTACTCTGAACTAAACTAAACTTACTATCTAGTTAGTACTGTATCTAGAGAAAATAATCAAGCGGGAAGTTTTCCGGGCATCTGGCCACCATTCAGCACTCATAGTAGTAAAGGTGAGACGAACATAATTATAATAATTGGAACTCTACACTAACACTTACACTAACACAAAACACTTGCTGGCTGCTGAAGATCGGGACGGATCAGTTGGTTATGTGACTCTCCCGAGTGCTGTGATGTCAGCTCAACTAGATAACTTCAGTCATCGCAACATGTCTTTTTACAGTTAATGTTTTTTTACTTTTATGACCAGATAAAAAATAAATTAGAATGAATAGTTCAGTGACTAGCTGACTCTTACTTAGTCTTAGCAAGAGAGGAATTAAAGATTAAAGTCAAAAGAATCAGCTTCATTGTTAATGTACTGGGTTAACCGTTATGTAGCTTGACCTCTCTCCACAGAACTAGCCGCTTGTTGAGAGCATCACACGAAGCACAAATTAAAATAATCCCCAAGGTTCTCCTGAAGAACTGAATGACACATCTGTAAAATTAACACATGATCTTCATAGCAAATGACTTGACCACTTCGCCATGGACCCCCCAACCCCCTTTTCCCTTAGTAGCAGTCACAGAAGTATTTGTTTGTTCTGCTATACATAGTTTAATATCACTTTAGTTAGTCTTTCATCTTGAACATAGGGCAGAGGTCATAGCTCTTCATGTCTGGTGCTTCGTAGCCACTTGTAAGTCCTGAATGTTTATTAAGCCCATGGTTGAAACTTCTCTGATGATGTTTATACGCAGTCTCTCTTGGTCCTGTTTTCTTTTCCCTTCCGGTATCCATATGAGGGCTTGATGAGGGAGTCTTGTCTTATCCCTTCTGAGTACATGGCCGGTGTAGCACAGTTCCAGCGGTGTTTTTTCATAAAATAAGATACATTATCTTGCTTGGTCTCTTGTCTTTTTTTCATATTGAGTCTGAAATCTGTCCAGTAGAGATTTAGTATTCTTCTAAGACATTTCACAGTATCACAGGTATGCTTCGTGCAGAGTGGTAAGCATCACTTCAGAGGTCCTGGGTAGTTAGCATCCTTTTGATATTCTCTCCAGGTGATGCCGGTGTGTTGGGCAATGAGCAGGCAGATAGACTGGTCGGTTCTGCATGACTTGATGGTGAACTGATGTATGACAAGCTAGATGTTGTGAGGGCTCTCTGGGAGCAAGTGAACAGTGTGGAAGCGCAAATAGAATCATTACGGTCTAAGGAGGATGGCCCTGTGAGGAGTTGCCAGGGAATCTATCTGATGCTCAACACTCAAGGGAAAAACAAGACATATACAGACAGTTACTGGTGCCATCGGAATTGGAACTCTTCATTTGCTGCTGAAGATATGGGGAAGGTGCGCTTATGGAAGTGTCCCGAGTGCTATTTTGTCGATTTTAATTCAACATTCAACAACATTCACAGTATCACTAGTTGAACAATAAAAGCTGAAGTAAAAGTAAAATTTGCCATGTCAGCACTTTTGTTGTGTGAAATAAATAGGGTGCCAGTTTTAAATTAGACCACCAGAAGTGGGAAATATTCTAAGCATTCACCGGCTGTAAAATCTGGTTGTTGGTCCATTTTATGACATTGATCTTAGTTCAGAATTTGAGTTTTTGCAGATGCCATGTCATAAGTTCTTCATGCTGTTTAGCCTTTGCATTGCTAAAGCAAGTCTTTTTCTGAAATTCTTTTGTTGTCTATAAAAAAAGAATATATTGTTCTCAGTATAGAAGAAGCATATTGTGTTAAGTAGCAAAAAAAAGGTGCCGGTAATCACCAAAAAGTGTCTAAAATCACCAAAAAGTGTCTAAAAATAGGTAGTGGTGCTCGCAGCAGTGTCTATTATAGTAGCCTTGAAAAACAAATTAACGAACGAACGAACAAACTTTATTTTCAAAGGGTTAAGAATTGGGCACACAGGCCCGTCTTACATTCTGGCTTTACGCCATGCATACATTATTTATGCACACATTGTTTTAGAAGATAGTAATAATAATGATGATAATTACCGGCATCATCAATAACATGTTTGTAACAATGTACTCTAAGTATGCCTACATTTTAAAACAATTATAATACTAAATATAATAAATCTTGCTGGAAATCAACATTGTTCTTAGAAACTTTATCTTCTAAGGGGGCATGTAGTCTGAAGAAGAATTAAGAAGAATGAAGGTGCTGGTACTACATACCACCAGGAAAAAAAACCTTGCATATAGACAGATAGATAAAAGTAAGTAGTGCTACATTTATATTCTTTCTTTGGTTTGCATTGTTGCAGGAAAAACTGAAGCTAGTGACCGTGTTGGGGGCAGGGCTGTTGGTTGGGACAGCGCTGGCGGTCATAGTCCCTGAAGGTGTTCATGCAATGTACCATGTAGCACGTGAGGACTTATGTGTAGAATCTAGTTTGATTCTTTCATGTTTAGTTTTGTTTTGCTCTCTCTCTTTTGTATATGGTTGGTTGATTCTCTCATATATGATCTTGATTGATTCTTTCATATATAATCTTGTTTGACTCTTTCATGTTTAGTTTTGTTCTACTATAATTTCAGAGACATTGCTACAAGCCAAACTTTATGGGCCACTAAGTGAATTACAAAAGACACTGAAGTTTATACTAGAGACAGCATTGCAGATATAGATAATTTATTTCAGGTGAAAAAAAAAGAAGAAGAAGAGTTGCGTCAAATAACCGGCACCATGCAAGGAATGTTTGAAAATGCATCAGACAAAATGAGGAGAAGAACCAGTAAGCTTCACATTATTTAATAAGTTCTTCTTCTTCTTCACTTCCTCTTTTACCGCTGTGGGTGTCGAGGGAGATATAAGGTTCTGTTTCTAGCTCTTCTGGCCGCCTTGACCATAGGCACATCGTGCTGTTGTAGAGTTTCTTGGTCTACCTCGTGCTCTACGTCCTTCTTCTCTTTCCATGTATGCTTTTTATGGTATGGTGTCACAAGGCATTCTCTCTAAGTGGGCAAACCATTTCACTTGCTGTCTTCGTATGTAATCCAGAATTGGTTCTGTGCCGACTTTTTCTCTTATGATCTCATTCCTGATCTTATCTCTTAAGGTCACTCCTACAGCCCTTCTCAGACATCTCATTTCTGTGGTTACTAATTTTTTTTTTTGGTTTGTTGTGAGTGACCATGTCTTTCACTGGTAGCACAGAGTTGGAATAAATATGCTTTGAATAAGATTTAATTAGTTAATCAACAGATGATCCTCATTGCACATCGGGCATGTCCATAAGTGCTCGGATCCCATCTTCAGCATATCCCCCAGCGTGTGGCCACTGATAACACCAGCTCTGTGTTGGTTTGCTATACTTATTTGGCTACCTGCATAATGTTCATGTTTGGCAACACTTCTTTTGACCTGAAGTTCTTGTAGTCTTTTGAGTGTTGCCGATTCAACGTCGTCTCCTAAATCATCTTCTTGTCCTGCCTCCTTGAGAGCAGAGTGACAGTTGCTGCTAGAAAGCTTTCATCAGGACATTACAGAAATCTATAATACCATATGTATAAACAAGAATACACAGAATCGGACGTATCTCTGATATAAATCTCGGTACTTATCGCACGCACAATGTGAGTTCTTTCCTTTCCCATTAATGCCTCGGCGGGTCACACGGCCTGTCCTATGTTGCAGAGGTGTTATGAGATCGTTTTGCTAGGCCTTTGTTCGCCATATATGGTGTTTGTGGGATGTTGTGTCGTCCTGATACTCTTAGAGGTGCCACAGGCACCTATGTACAAGTAAGAATCACTGCAGAAGAAATCTCCAAAGCGCAACTGTTCATGAGTATCGAAACTGGGATGTCTTTATATTTCTGTGTTCAATGGCAGTGGCTTCCCCTTGATAAAAGAACTGACAAAGAATGTAGGACTACAAAAACATCACAGTTTTCATACTCCTGCATCGTCAGGCATGTAGCAGAAGGTGGAAATAATCACACAGGTGAGCGGCGACAACATGAGAAAAGAGACAACAGTTCAAACTGTTGAAATTGAGGAATACATGACACCCCCGCAACATAGGACAGGCCATGCAACACGCCGCGGCATAAACGGGAAATGAAGGAGCTCTCATAGAGCGGGTTTTTTATAAATACAGAAGTCACATTTCTGTCAGGCCAGTAGAATATCTGACTTGTGTATGGCGTTTAAAGAATTATTCTAGTTTAATAGTAATTCCCTTAATTATTCTGTATGTTTCTAATGCGTACAGGAGGGCTGATTTTACCTTGGTCAAATATTTGAAATTTGTTACTTGTTTTAGTATCATTTGACTTCTTTTGTGTGTGTGCAGGGTCTACTTGACTTGAACTGAGTTCCATTTCAGCTAAAAGATCAAAAGTCAAGTTTATATTTTTCAACAGTATGTTATTCAAAGAGGTTATACAAATTGTAGTCTGCCATACGTGGTAGAGTCAAACAGATCCTGATGCCAAGACCTTGCTGCACTTTATGCATCAGTTTGGGGGGGGGGGGGGGGATGTTTTGACCCTATCAGTGCAATTATCTGTTTTATTTACCTTTTTTTTTTTTCTTGTGCTCCAGGAGAAGGTGTATTTATGTTCCTCTGTCTTTGACGGCTTATTGTGGCCAAAAACAGTTCTAATATAGTTTATAAGTTAATCGGTGGCTCAGTGGGTAGATGCTCACCCGTCTAACTGATGGTCTTGGGCTTGAATCCATATAGTTTTTTGTTTTTTTGGTTGTTATATTGACCTTGGCTGCCAGGTTGACCTAGCCTAACATGAACAGACTGGCTGGTTCTGCACAAACTTGGTGGAATACTGATGCATGATAGGGCAGACGTGGTTAGTGCCTTGTGGCAGAGTGTGTACAGTTCGGAGGAGCAGATGGATCACCACAGTCTGGTAAGATTGATGCAGCGGGGAGGGACGGGAGGTTCTGGTAGATGCTCGAGGCTCAGAGGAAAGGTAAGACGGATGTTTAATCATAATGCTACTGGCACCATTAGTATCGGAACTCTTCGCTGGCTGTTAAAGATGGGGAAGGAGCGCTTATGGGAATGCCCAGAGTGCTGTGATGTCGGTTCTTGAATCAAATCAGACATGGACACCAGGTAGTGTCCTAAGAAATAAAGATAGTCAGCATGATGTTGGCCCAAGTGCCGATTGGTCAATCAAAATATGTTTCTGGCATCATATGCACCACCAATCAGTCAGCAGATTCTTTACAGAACTTGGCTATCTTCTGAAAGTCTCTATTTCTCTAGACAATTATCCAGCCCTGTGTGCTTTCATAGCCAGGGTATCTTTAGTGTCCTGTATCCAGATTTGTAGAGGTCAGCCTCTGCCCAGTTTTCTAGAAGCTGCATCCTCCATCACCGTTCTCAGTGACACTTAACATGTCCAAAATATCTCAGCTTTCTTGGGAGGATGCTGTTTATGAGCCAGTTCTCCTTGATGTTCAGATCCTGCACGGTGTTCTTCTTGGTTCACAGTATTTAACAATCTTGCTGTAACATTTTCAGTTCAAAAGCTGCCATTTTCTTCTTCAGAGACTAAGTGAGAGTCCATGACTCGCATCTATAAGTTGTCACAGGAAAATTTCTTGATCTAAAGATGTTTACTTAGTCTGTATTGATGTTTTAACATCACTGCAATTGGGTTCCCCATACTTGCTCCATTCCTGTGCCACTGCAAATGAAATGAAATATCCCTCTCTATTGCAGTTGAACATCGGGTGAACAAACTAGTCCAAGAACAATCCAGAAATATACGCACGCTGTAAAAAGCAAATTTCAGTTGTTGAAGGCGCTAAAGCCCAGTCGCCAACAGAAATGCAGTTTGTTGTTGATGGAAGTATTCAGGCACAATCATTTGGTTACTGTGCACATGTAGAATTGTTACATAAGGTATTTCACCAACTCACATGTAACCCCACTACCGGCCATGAATACCACGGCACAAATGAAAGGCATTGCACAGGAAAACCACAGCTCACAGGGCTGCAACCAAGCAATAAACTCAGTAGCTCAGGCAGGGAAATTGTAGACTACTGCCTTTATGTGGAAACTGCATTAGCAAAGCACTGTCGGAAGCAGAAATAACTTTGAAGCTAAACATTCTGCCAAGCCTTTCCTCCATTTTGGCCAGAAGTCTGTTTACTTGCAGGTGCTATGCCAGGTTTTTCATGCACCGCTGGCATAAAATAAAAAAGACATCCTTTACTTGTACTGTAATGTATTTTGTTTTTCTCTACAGCTCATGATGACCATGATGCTTCAGCAGTCTCCGTTGCCAAAGAAGTAGCGAATGCAAATGTTGAAATCCCACATGCAGAAGCGCATCATGAGCATGGAGGCGAATCTCATGCCTTGATAGAGAAGCATTCTGTGATCGGCATCAGTTTGGTGACAGGGTTCATTTTCATGTTGTTGGTGGATCAGATTGGAGGCAGCATGCATGCACATGCAGTGCCAACGGACACTGAAGCTGCAGGACATGGTCAGAACAGGAATAAGATAACTGCAACATTAGGACTTGTTGTGCATGCTGCTGGTGAGTCATGTCTGTTAACTAATGCTTACTTACTTAGTCGCTCCTATTCTACCTTGGGGTGTAGAGGTTTGCCAGAGAGATCGCCAGACGTCTCTATCAGCAGTTTTGTTAACTAATGCTATGCTGTTAATATTGTTATGAAGAAGTATAGCTGCCATTTTGTTTATAGTCTGACTGTTAGAACCAAAGGAGGTCACACAGAGCCATTCACCATAAAATCTGGAGTACGGCTTTGCCACATGATATTATAATCAGAGCATTTTTCTCTTGCAATACATAGAGCTGGCATCTTTTTTGTAAATTAAAAAAAAAATAAAAACATATTTTTCATCACTGTAAAAAGCATATTGTGGTGAGTACCGGAACCTGTTTAGGCAGGGCAGAGTTGGGTACGGCTGCAGGCCAGATGTATCGATCGTTATCTATGACTGAGATGTTGTGAACACACTTTGTAACTCTACAGTGCTGGGTTCAATCCAGACTGCAGACGATTTGGCAGCAGTCTGCCTTGTGTTGATTTTGATAGTGCTATCTGTGGCCGGACTTTCAGAGAGCATTGGCAAACTTAGTTAGTTAGTCAGTCTTTGCTCTTGAGCCTAAGGCGGCAAATAGGGCAGAGGTCATAGCTCTCTCTGTCTGGCGGTTCGTTAACACCTGATTTAGATTGGCAAACTACTGAACATAAAATTGCTTAGTGAAATCACAAGCAGGCCCCACAAAAATGCTAGGGTTGGTTCTGTGACGTGCTGTAAAACTATGCCTAACTAACTATTTAAAACTACATTTTAGGTGGTATAGAATTGGGGGGGGGGGAGGGGGTTTTGAGCCTTAGGATTTATGGCTGCATGGCTAATGTCACAAACTGTAGATTAGATTTTATTTTTGCCCCTGACATACAAAATCTACCATCTTATGGAGGGTTTGAACTTGGGTCTCCTGAACAAAACCCTGGGTTTCGTAACTACTTGGACTGCTTTTTAAATACCATAAATTTTAGCTGGGCAGTTCCTAGGTAACAATGGTCTCGGTGAACATAAACAATTCTTTTTCTTCTTTAGCATTCAGAGCCCTTGAGGTTCATGACTGCAGATATCACTCGACTCCATCCGTCTCTCTTGGTGGCCTTCTCTTTCCAGTTTGTGACACTTAGTGTTTGCAGATCTGCCTGGATGTTATCTCTCCACCATCTTCCTGGTCTGCCTTTTGGTTTGTGGTCGTTCAACTTTGTTGTGTACACAGTTTTTGTAACCCCTCTGTTATCTGACATTGTCTCATTATGCCCCCAGCCATTTCAGTGGTGAGTGCATTATTGTTGTATATGAAGCAACACAAACAGTACTTGTTATTAGAGTATCTAGCTATGTTTCTACATTTGGCTAAATACTAGATAACGATGAGGTGACTGCCTGGTCTCGAGGCATCATAGCATCAGCCTCGGGTGCTGGACTCCCTGATTTAGGCGCTGGTAAAGGCTGGGATTTTTTCACGTGCACTCCTAGTAATTTCCCCTGGTCTGTGGGTAGTAAGTTCAGACACCCATATGTATAGTTGCGCACGTAAAAATCCCTTGGCAGTTGGAAATTGAAAAGAGTAGCCTAATGCGCTGTCCAGGCAAAATTTAGAGTTTAAAATTTACCTAAAGTATTTAAGGATCATCGCCGGTGCTACAGAGCTCATGCACTGTGCTGAGCTTCTTTGGACTCTGACTTGAGTTAGAAGTAGAACGGAGCACTTCTAGGTTACACCCGTGTGCCATGATGTTGATCCGTTGTTAAACCAAACTGTAGATAACAATGTTCATGGCTTTGTAACCGAAGCAAAATCTGATCATACATGGCACATTGGTTGGGACTGAAATTAAGAAAGTTAAAAAAAAAAAGTAAGTAAAGATCCCTTTTCATGCCTTTAGGCGCATTGGGCATATGGGATGAGCACCCATTTTTTTTACAGACCAATCGGGACTAGGTGGGTAATGTGGTCAGCATTACGCCGGCTGTCTTTACTTTCCCAGGACATACATCCTGGTAGCCATTTTAGGCTGTCGACCTGCAACTCCCCATACCATGAAAAAAATCCACGCAGCCAGCAGTGGGTTTCGATCGCGGTACGTTGGAATTACGAGTCGGACTCGCAACTCCAAAGCCAGGGACGCCGCTTGGGACTGAAAGAGTCGGATGAAATCATGTGGTCAGTGTTTGTAAATAAATGTTTATCCTTTTTTTTTTTTTTTTCACTGACCAATGCGTCTTATGTCAACAGCTGATGGGGTTGCCCTGGGAGCGGCCATTACCTTGTCAGAGACTCACATTACTATGATTGTATTTGTGGCCATCATGTTGCATAAGGTAACCCTTTTCTTCTGATTATTACATGCTGTTTGAATGACTCTGATCCTCGTGTGGGTTCCTGGGCCTTATTTAGGGCGAAACAAAAGATCCTCTGCCACTGTAGTAAGAATGTCACAAAAGGCAACTATTTAGGTGTGTTTCTATCAAAGTCTAAGAGACGAGGAACCAACAGTCTGCATACAGATAAGCCAGATCTATAAAATGGATGTCTGTGCAGAAATGTAAGTTCTGGAAAGAAGACCAAAGTCCACAAGTCACCAAACAACCAGAAATTTCTGCTGGGGTTTACAGCTGGTGAACACTAAGTAAAGTATATGAAAGGGGTATTCAATAAAACAGGGGTATTCAATAAAACAGGGGTATTCAATAAAACAGGGGTATTCAATAAAACATGTCGGGGTGAGAAAGTTAAGTGAATACAGACCCTTGGTATTTACACAAATACTCAAGCACTGATGTTATCATAATCAACGTCACTGCACATTGGGCAATCCCATGCGTGCTCAGTCCTCCGATGCAGCAGCCACTCCAAGGTGTTTCTACTAATTGTTCCCATGAGAGGTTTGTTACAATGTCTTCTATCTTGGCCTCAAAGGCAGCATAGACATGCTTCAACATGCTTTACTCCTATGTCATGCGGTCATGTCAGACATTCATCATTATCCACTAGCCTAGTTTGTACAACATTGATGATATCTGCTGTGTCCATGCTTCTATGGCGAATTGCTTGCCAGTTGGCCTGCTCGCTCATTTCCCTTTACGCCAATATGACCAGGTGTGTAGATCCAGGTGATGGAGGTTAAGTGCGATTTTCGAATGCTTTCAGCTCATTTTAAACACTGACTCATACCATGACTGTGTCACTATGCAACAGCAGCTAACAGCTAATTATGACTAAACGGGTCATTTCTCTCGCCCCCTGACATTTTTAGTAGAAAGTTGAATTAAGAATCGACAGCACTCTGAACACTCCCATAAGTGCTCAGTCCCTATCTTCAGCAGTAAACGAAGGGTTCCAATTCCGATGGTATATCCTTCCCCAGAATGTTGAGCATCGGCCAGATCCCCTGGTAACTCCTTGCAGCTCCATTCTCCCCAGACCATAATGATCTTTTTGCATCTCCGCACTGTTCACTCCTCCCAAAGAGCCCTCACATTATCTAACTTGTCTTACATCAATTCACCCCCAAGTGGGGCAGAGCCAGCCAGTCTATCTGCCTGCTCATTTTCCCAACACACCAGCATTACCTGGAGAAAATATCCAAAGGATGCTAACTACCCGGGACCTTTGAAGCACTGCTTGCTACTCAGCACGGGCCATGCCTGTTTTCACCTTTCTCAACATGCACTGTGAGTGTTACAATCACGGCATGTGTGTCCAGCTTTTTAGTAAATATAATCATGTCTGGCCCTTCCTTTTTAACACTGTGCATGCACAGGCAAACAGTACCAAGCTTATATATAGGCTTATGGGGCTAGCTAAAACCATATTACCAAAATATCAGCTGCTCTGGAATTTGAAATGGATGATACCCGTGTGGGTTCCGGGGCCCTAATATAGGGAAAATAAGAATAGACCCACTGCCTGCCCAAAAGCATGTCATAAGAGTCGACTAATTGGGAACTTCCTTCGAAGTCGGAGTGCAACAACCAGAACTTTCCGCCAGAGTTTACAGCTGGTGAACCCAAGAAGAAGAAATGGATGACAGTGCCGAATTAGTGGTGTCTTTTGGTTCTTCTCTAGTTCTGTATGGCCTTTCCACATCAGGTTTTGAAAAGACATCAGGCGAGAGCCTTGGTAGGTGCTCATATTTATGTCCTCAGCTATTCTATCCTATCCATCGCTTGCTTGGTCATTCTCTGGCTCTGCGAACATTCTGTCTAAGTGAGACGGCTCTCTGTGGTGCAGTGTCTGTTGGATGTCTTGACACATGTCTGAACCACTTGATCTGTTGTCTTGTGATGTAGTTTATTAATACTGGTTGGTTTGATTTGATTCAAGAACCAACATCACAGCACTCGGGGCATTTCCGTAAGCGCTCCGTCCCCATCTTCAGCAGCCAGCGAAGAGTTCCGATACTAATGGTGCCAGCAGCATTCTGATTAAACGTCCGTCTTGCCTTTCCTCTGAGCATCGAGCATCTGCCAGAACTTCTCGTTACTGGTTCAGTTCCAAATTCTTTCCTGATATTGTAATTTCTGGTCCTTCTAGTTGATTTAGGATTCACAGTAGACATTTTATTTCTGTTTCCATTTTTTCTTTTGTCCTTTTTTTTGTAATATGAGGTTTGAACAACGGATCAACATCTTGGCACACAGGTAGTAACCCATAAGTGCTCCGTTCTTCTTTTAACTCAAGACTGAGTCCAAAAAAGCTCAGCACAGTGCGCAGGCTCTGTAGCACAGGCGAAGATCCTGAAATACTTTGGGTAGATTTTCAACTCCAATTTTTGCCTGGACAGCGCCGTTAGGCCACTCTTTTTGATTTCCAACTGCCGGGGGATTTTTTTACATGCACAACAATGCACACGGGGGGTGTCCGATCTCATTACCCAGAAAGCAGGGAATAACTAGAAGTCCACGTGAAAAAATCCCAGCTCTTACAGGGGATTGAACCCGGAACCTCTAGCACGCAGCCCCTTTCTTGTAAGTAGAGTTAAGGTCTAGACCGGAGCTCTGTATAATGACACAGCTGGATGAAGAATTTCTAGTGATCTGTTTTATTATTTTGTTTTCAGGCACCGGCGGCTTTTGGTTTGGTATCATTTTTACTGCATGAAGGATTAGACCGAACAAGGATACGAAAACATTTGGCAGTGTTTTCTGCCGCAGCACCTTTGTTGACCGTGATAACATACTTGGCCCTTAGCCAGGTAATTTTTTTTGTCTTGTTAGTATTTTTTTGTGTGTGTATTTAATCAAGTCCATGTAATGCAACTTTTTATACAGCAATAAGAAAGAGACAAACACTGTTCTTTGGTCATATAATGAGAAGAGAGACATTGGAGAACATTGTGACAACTGGAAGAATCAGTTGGAAAAGGGGTAGAGGTAGACGAAGAGAGATGATGCTGAAACAATGGCATGCGGGGATATCATCAAGAGAGCTTTTCCAGGCAACCTGGAATCGTGGTCTGTGGAGACGCATGAGCGCCTATACCAATTTGACATGGCACATGATGATGATGAATGCAACTTTCATAACTATTTCTACTTTTTTTTTTTCAGCCTGAAAAGGGCGACTGGCAAGTTGTTGTGGTTTACAGCTAGGCCTCAGTGCATCTTTCAACCCAGCACATCTGATTTAGCAAAACGTCTAAATAGTCGCCTTTAACGAAATTCTTATTGAGGGGTTGAGGATTACATTGGGTCTGTTCTTTATTCCATTCCAAAATGGGTCTGCTGAAAACACACAGGGAGATAACCATGTCTGTCCACAGCGTTCTGTTTTATGTACTATCAATCATTTCTGATAGACATGTTCTTCCATGCCTTGTGCTACAGTGTCTCAACATCTTGGAAAGGTATCGTACACATGTTCTTCCATGCCATGTGCTACAGTGTCTCAACATCTTGGAAAGGTATCGTACACATGTTCTTCCATGCCTTTTGCTACAGTGTCTCAACATCTTGGAAAGGTATCGTACACATGTTCTTCCATGCCTTTTGCTACAGTGTCTCAACATCTTGGAAAGGTATCGTACACATGTTCTTCCATGCCTTGTGCTACAGTGTCTCAACATCTTGGAAAGGTATCGTACACATGTTCTTCCATGCCTTGTGCTACAGTGTCTCAACATCTTGGAAAGGTATCGTACACATGTTCTTCCATGCCTTGTGCTACAGTGTCTTAACATCTTGGAAAGGTATCGTACACATGTTCTTCCATGCCTTTTGCTACAGTGTCTCAACATCTTGGAAAGGTATCGTACACATGTTCTTCCATGCCTTTTGCTACAGTGTCTCAACATCTTGGAAAGGTATCGTACACATGTTCTTCCATGCCTTGTGCTACAGTGTCTCAACATCTTGGAAAGGTATCGTACACATGTTCTTCCATGCCTTGTGCTACAGTGTCTCAACATCTTGGAAAGGTATCGTACACATGTTCTTCCATGCCATGTGCTACAGTGTCTCAACATCTTGGAAAGGTATCGTACACATGTTCTTCCATGCCTTTTGCTACAGTGTCTCAACATCTTGGAAAGGTATGGTACACATGTTCTTCCATGCCATGTGCTACAGTGTCTCAACATCTTGGAAAGGTATCGTACACATGTTCTTCCATGCCTTTTGCTACAGTGTCTCAACATCTTGGAAAGGTATCGTACACATGTTCTTCCATGCCTTGTGCTACAGTGTCTCAACATCTTGGAAAGGTATCGTACACATGTTCTTCCATGCCTTTTGCTACAGTGTCTCAACATCTTGGAAAGGTATCGTACACATGTTCTTCCATGCCTTTTGCTACAGTGTCTCAACATCTTGGAAAGGTATCGTACACATGTTCTTCCATGCCTTGTGCTACAGTGTCTCAACATCTTGGAAAGGTATCGGGTGGTAAGCATACTTTGGAACTGTTCTCCAGGCCATGCCGACGTGGTGGGTAATGAACAGGCAGACAGATTGGCTGGATCTGCGCCACTGGGTGGTGAATTGATACATGACAAGGCAAATGTGGTCAAGGCCCTTTGGGAACAAGCAACGGAATCAGTAGAGAAAGAAGATTATTATGACCTGGAGAGCATGAGGCACCTGGGTGTAACCAAAGGGTCTGGCCGGCTCACTACACTACTAAGAGGAGAGGCAAGACGGACATATAACCAGATTGTGACCAGTACCATCAGTATTGGAACTCTGCGCTGGCTTCTGAAGATGAGGACAGAGCATTCATGGGAATGCCCTGAGTGCTGTAATGTCAATTCATAACTTAACTCATCTTGTCTCACTGTGCCTGTGTTTCCCTGCAACTTTCTGTTTTTACGTTCCACTTATTTACTCAGTCAATCATTCTGTACCTTGGGGTATAGTGGTTTGCTAGAGAGAGAGAGAGAGAGATCATCAGACTTCTCTCTCTCTCAGCAATTTCTTTTTGGCTTTTTTAATTCCAGTCCTCTGCCGGATGTTGTATTCCCAGCGAACCCTGGGTCATTCTTAAAAGTCTTAATCTCGGCCTCCAGTGACTGTCCATGGTGGCCAGTTCTCTCCCATTTTTCATGTCCAAACCATCATAACAGGGACTGATCTACTTGAGTTTGCAAGGCCTGGATTTCTAGATCGTGACATATTTTCTGGTTGGGAACCTTCTTCCTTCATGTTACTTAGACCACATTTTTTGGATACCTCATAATCTTCTTCGCATTCTTCTTGAAGTCCATGCGTGTGGCGTTGGTAGTCATGTCTATCCACAATCTTCTGTCTCATGAACTTTCAATAAACTCATGATAAAAAAATATTGATTGTCTCTTTCCGAAATGGGCAATCAGTTTCTTTCAAGACGTCTTTGTTTCTCTTTTTTATCCGTCCAGGATCTTTGCATTCACCAGCTTGGACCACATTTCTTGGATACCTCATAATCTTCTTTGCATTCTTTTTCTTGAAGTCCATGCCGTGTGGCGTTGGTAATCATGTCTATCCACAATCTTCTGTCTCATGTACCTTCAATAAACTCTGACACAGATGCCATGCCATGATGCCAGACTGTCCATCATCTTTTCTCTTGGTCTTCCTCTGCCTCTGTTTTACCATGGCTGTTTTTCTAGTGCTACACGGTACGGCACCTACTGTTAGGCATTTTTTTCCCCTTAGCATTGCTGTAATAGACACTTGTGGTGAATGCTGACACCTGATTTAGACTTTTATGGTAATGCCAGAACATGTTTTCTAGAAAGAAAAAAACATGAATAATGCAATTTAATATATTGTATTGCCTTGTTAAGTAAAGTTGCACATTATTGCAAAAACTGTAATGCATTTTTCCAATTTTGTTCCCCAGCAAAGTAAAGAAACTTTATCGGATATTCAGACTACAGGAATAGCCATGTTGTTCAGTGCGGGTACCTTTTTATATGTCGCCACAGTCCACGTACTTCCAGAAATCTCCATCACTCACATACAACATAAGGCTGCAGACGGGACAGTTATTGTTAGGGAGCAGAAAGGATTCAAAAATGTCGAACTGTTGACGTTGGTTATTGGGGCTCTGCTGCCGCTGATTATAGCTGTTGGACATAAGCATTGATGACAGCGCTTGACCTTGCACTTTCGGACACACTTGCATGTCCAGGAGGGAGCATGTCGAAGCTGTGAGACTTAGGTTAACAATCCTGCCGATTTTGTTTCTTGTTTGTGTCCACAAGTGGAAATGAAGCTCTAATGGATAGCTCTTCCACTTGTTATTATTCTGTGAGGGGGAGTCTGCTTTTTTTGAGCAGTGATTGCCTCTCTTTGCTTTAACTCTTTGAGTCCCAAGGAACGCATCGTACGTTCATAGGTTCCTACCTGGAGGCCCAATGAACGCATGATGCACTGATTTTTTTATTACTTTCTTTACTACCCCCTTGGCCTATGATGCTAAACCTCCTGGGACTCAAAGAGTTAAAATTAGCATAGAGGCATTCTAAACTTCTACATTTGGAAGATTTTAAGGCATGATGCTATTTCACCAACCGTTCTTATTCTTCTGTAGCTCACCCTGTAGAGGGCGGTTGGCACACTGTGTTGTGGTTTACAGTTCGGCTGCGATATCTGCGTTTTTTTGGTCCAACACATCCAAAATCAGCTAACCCTTTATTATTAGTTGCCATTTTGTTTCGGGCAGCGTCTATCCATTTTCTTCATTTCGAAAACGTGAAACCGGACCATTCAATTCTATCTTTCTTCAAATGCTGAATGTTGTGAGTTCTAACATTCTGACATGTCTTTCTTGTGCTCATTTCTTCTTATGACAGTGAGAAGTCGGCCTCTTAAGGCCAGTAATTTGTTTGGGTTTATATGTTGGTAATGTCTAACATTATCACACCAGTTCCATGTCTTCCCTTTGCATTGAAACCACCACAGAAATGTTGTAAACTTTTGCAGTGCTTTGATATTAAGGCTTGCTTGTTGACTAAACCACTCAAAAACCTGCAAATGTTAAATGGGACGTGTTCCTACTTTCTGTTATTGTCTTGGATTTGTTTATTCTTCTTCTTCTTCTTCTTCTTCGCGTTCACCAGCTGTAGACTCTGTAGAAAGTTCTGGTTGCTCGTCCACTACTGAACTGCAGTCCTGCTCCAGAACCTGAGTGTTACGTGTGCATCAGTTTTACAGATGTCATTCTTTTGAATACAGACTGTTGGTTCCTTGCCTCTCCGGCAGATGCACTCCGACTTCAAAGGAAGCTCCCCAATTAGCCGACTCTTACGACATGCTTTTGGGTAGGCAGTGGGTCTATTCTTGTTTTCCCCACAATGGGACCCCGGAACCCGCACGGGGGGATTTGTTTTTTCTCCAGAGCAGTATTCTGAACCCCTGGATTGCGACCCTTTTTTTTTTGGGTCGAACGGCCCTTTCACAGGGGTTGCCAAAGACCATCGCAACACACATATTCATTGAAGTTATGTTTCCTAAAATTATCTTCTCAGAAACAGGTTGTGGGCTATACATACTTTAATACAGTATATGCATGTGAGTCATGGACAATAAATAGAAGGCAGATGACAACCGTATGATTAAAAAAGGAGACAGTTAGGCTCAAAACAGGTGACAACCGTATGATTAAAAAAGGAGACAGGCTCAAGACAGATGACAACCATATGATTAAAAAAGGTGACAGTTAGGCTCAAAACAGGTGACAACCGTATGATTAAAAAAGGAGACAGTTAGGCTCAAAACAGGTGACAACCGTATGATTAAAAAAGGAGACAGAGGCTCAAGACAGATGACAACCATATGATTAAAAAAGGAGACAGTTAGGCTCAAAACAGGTGACAACCGTATGATTAAAAAAGGAGACAGGCTCAAGACAGATGACAACCATATGATTAAAAAAAAGAGACAGTTGTGCTCAAGACAGATCACAGCCATATGTTAAAAAAAGAGACAGTTGTGCTCAAGACAGATGATAACCATATGATTAAAAAAGGAGACAGTTGGTCTCAAAACAGTTGATAACCGTATGATTAAAAAAGGAGACAGTTGGTCTCAAAACAGTTGATAACCGTATGATTAAAAAAGGAGACAGCCTTAAAACTAATGACAGCCATAAACTGGTTAGAGAAGGTAGACGTAGACTGTTTTTAGACATGTTACGAGAAAGAATGGCCTCAACAACTTTGTTAAACTTTCAAAACTGGTGGTAAAAGAGTATGGGGAAGGCAGAGAGATGAACACCTGCATGGCTTGGCCATATGGGTGGGACGAGACAAGTAAAGTAAAGTAAAGATCTTTTTTCACGCCTTTCGGCGCATCAGGCATATGGGCAGAGCGTCCCATATTTTTACAGACCATCAGCACTCTGTGGGTAATGTGGTCAGCATTACGCCGGCCGTCTTTACTTTCCCAGGACAGCCCATCCTGTACCCAATTTAGGCTGGGTCGACCTGCGACGTCCCATACCACGATAAAAATCCACGCAGCCTGCAGTGGGTTTCGATCGCGGTATGCTGGCTTACGAGTCGGAGTCGCAAGAGCAAGTCCTAATCTGTGGTGATACCTTGGCTCTTTAATTTAATGTATATTCTCTCCCATTTTTGTCTGATCCTTTCTCTCTGAACCTTTCTGTTTGTCTGGATGGAGACAATCGTTTAGCACAAATATGTTAACATTTTTTTGTTAAAAAGATTGAGGGGAGTGATGGCAAGCAGGCTTGAGTTGAATAAATTGTCAGTATGCTTATATATCTACAGAAAGATGTCCATGTTCATATATTTACAATATATTGACTATATAACCAAATATATACATATGAAGGGGTGGATATTAGAGATTTTACTATGTTAATTGTTATACCATGCACCTTGAAAGTGAATGATGCATTAGTTTTATTTTGTGGTTGATGTTTTAATGTATAATTGTAATAGTGATATGTGTGTGATTTGTTTGTTACTGGAGCCTGTCAAGGAACAGAGAATAGTAGCCTGTTGTGCATGTCATAGGAGGCACCTAAGGAGGTTTGGCATGAGACCAACTACCTCATCATGAGCAAATTTCCTTGGTGTGAGTTGATTGAGGGCATGTGCTCGATTATAAGGTGAAACGAAGGGGCCCTTCTGGTATTTCTTGTTCCGGAACACAGGGATGATTCCTTTAGGCTGGTGATATTTCTGTTTCTGGTTTTGGTAATGTCTGAAGTAATAACTCAATTTTCTTGTCTTCCTTTTGCATTGAAAGCACCACAGAGGTGTAGATTTCTGCCATATTTTGATATTACGGCCTTCTTATCACTAAATCATTCAATTCTGTCATTCTGCAAATGCTAAATGTGACATGTTGTTCCTCCTTTCAGTTATTTTCTTGGATTTGTTTTCATTTTTGGACAATGCTTTTCCTTAGCAGTTGGTTTGAGATTTTACACCTTGCGGTGTTGGTCTTTAATTGTACGATCCTTGTTATAGATGACGCATCTTCAGAAAATTAAAGTGGTTAGTGTAATTCCGGATTTTTACCAAAACATGAGACAGATTCAGATGTCTAAATCTGGTACAGGAAAATACTTTGGGAAATACTGCGCTGGCTGCTGAAGATGAGAACAGAGTATGCATGGGAATGCCGTGATGTCAATTCTTGACTCAACTCTGGGAAGTAAATATGGCCAGCAAGATAGTCAAGTATCGCTAGTTGCACTGTATTATTACCTTCCTGTGCCAGGGCTCAAGCCACGACAACCCCAATTTTTAAGATTTTACCCTGAGTAGACTTAGTTGAATAGCCTTGCCGTAGGTAAATGGCATGAAAATTAAATTTAAGGACCCTTCCTGCACCCCTTTTTTTTACTTTGTGGTGAAAGATCATATCTGTGTGTTGTTGTCTAGATCTGACTTACTGCCATGATGACTAACTCCTAGAATGTTTGTTTTTTACACTTTATGTGTGCGAGTAGTTTGACAACCATGACTATAAAATTGGCAGCTTGGAGTTATATTTTGTTGACTAAAATAAATGTTTACTCCTCCTGTTTTTAACCTCATTTGAGGATATTTTCATGCACTCCTTTCAGATCATTTTATTTTTTTTTTATTTCCTGCGTCTCTTTCTATATTCTTCTTATAGTTCATACCATGTGACTTTGGTAGTTATGCCTATCCACAAACTTCTGTCTGATGTACTTTCAATCAGTTCTGATACAGACGGTCTTCCTAAACATAATGTTTAACTGTCCAGCTTCCTTTCTCACTGTCTCTTCTCCACATTCACAATGTACTCCAGTTTTCTCCTTCTCATGACTGAAGAATATAGATTGTCTTCTCGCATTCTGATCTGGGTAGTCAGTATTTTTCAAGACCACTTTATTACTCTTTTTATCTGTCTACGGTGTTCTTATCATTCGTATATGTTTGTTTGTTTGTTTTAGTATCCAGAAGCCATGAGTTGTTACCCTTAGGCTCGGTATTATGGATATCGCAACCTTTTGGCCTTGATTCCATTGTAAATACCGTAAATCTGGGAGAAATGTGGCTTTTCTGCCTACCCGCGCGAGTGAACCCGGACCACAAGGAGTTTGTCACCCGGTCACCGCGCAATTCGATTTAGCTAACTACGCTAGAGAGCCGGGCATCATTCGGATATAAAATCACCACATCTCCACCACTTCCACATAATTTTTTTCACTAATTTTTTCATGATTTACTTCCATATATTATAATAGGATTTGTATAGCTCTTGATAATTCTTTTTTCTCACCTTTCCTTGTAAAAAAAAAAATTTTAACTTTTTTTTAAAAATATTATCCCCATATTATTTACTTTTCTCTAATTCACTTTTCATTGAGGTTTTAGGTCTACCTCTGACAGTTTTACCATACAAATTTCAGCGCAAGAACATACTGGTAAATACATTGCACCTTCTCCTCGACTTTCAACCATGCGCACTTACAAAGACACACACACAAAAAAAGAAAATTGAAAGTAGTAAATGAAGGGAGGAAAAAACTATTGGTAGGGTAAAAGAGTGTATTGTGTATGTTTCACATTGTGTACAATAATTTTAGATTGATTTATTCATGTTTTTGTTTTGTTTTATCTACACTTGTGTAACCAGTTTAAATGAAAATAGTGTTGAAAAATATGAATTTGACTATGGCCAGTTTAATTCGAATTATGACCTGTTAGTGAGAACAGAACTCTGTCATAAGTCGGACTCTGTACAACAATCTGTCTGTGCCCTTGTCTCTTGATTCATTAGAGTTTATTTAGTTCTTGGAGGTGTAACTCTTTCTTTTTCTTGAGGTATTAGCTCTACCTCTGTCAGTTTTACCATACAAGTTTCAGCGCAAGAACATACTGGTAATACATTGCACCTTCTCCTCAACTTACAACCATGCCTACCCCCGCTATAACTACATGAAACCATTTGTCTCACAGAATAATTGTATGACAAATTAAATTTTTCTCTTCTTTTATGTTAAAACCACATTTTGATGTTATATATGCACACACATATATCTGGGAGCGGTCATGGTGTAGTGGCTATAGAAGCTTGCCTGCAGATCCAAAAGTTGTGGGTTTAGATCGACATGGAGCCAGATTTTTACAAACACGACCTTGGCTTCCTGCCTTAACTGGATACAATGCAAAGTCCTGGAAAGTGAAGGCAGCTGTCACGATGCTGAATACATTATCCATCAAGGGCCGATTCCTCTATAAAAATGACAATTTTAGTTTCATATGCCTGATACACCACTGGCATGAGAAGGAACCTTTAAATATATATACGTACATACATACATACACACACATATGGCCAGTTAGCGCAGTCGATAGCAGACTCGCTTTCAGATCCAGCTGCCGCCGACCAACTGTGTTAGAAACCGGACAGTTCCCGGGGTTCACCCAGCCTCTAGGTAATGGGTACC
Source organism: Candidula unifasciata (assembly GCA_905116865.2). Classification (NCBI taxonomy): domain Eukaryota; kingdom Metazoa; phylum Mollusca; class Gastropoda; order Stylommatophora; family Geomitridae; genus Candidula; species Candidula unifasciata. The sequence goes on along the minus strand of CAJHNH020008528.1, from coordinate 122,588 downwards.
AGAGTTAACACTCTAGGGTAAATGGAGGAACCTAGCTATATTTACAGTGTTGCGTGCGGACGGCGACACAGGCGAACAGTTTCTTATCAGCTGTCCGTACTGGTGGCAGAGCAGTTATGGTTTATAACCGTGTGCAATGACACTGGTTCACATCTCCTGACTTTACCTTTACCTTTTACACACATATGTGTGTCATTGGAGGTAAGGAAGAGAATTCTCGCAAGCTGTATAGTGAATCTTGGACCGTTAATAAACCAGCTAAACAATATCTTGAGGCCTTGGAGATGTGGTTTTACAAGAGAATCCTTTAGAATTCCTTGGCCGGCTAAGAAGAGCAACCATGATGTTTTGAAAAAGGCAGGTGCTCGAAGACAACTTATCACAAACATCAGAAAAAGACAGTCATCATTTTTTGGTCATGATATGAGAAGAGGAAAGATGGAACGTATTGTTTCCACTGGAAATAATTGTGGAAAGAGAGACAGAGGAAGACAGTGCGAGAAGATTCTTGACAACCTGTTGTCATGGCATAAAGGAGTATCAACACACGAACTGATACATACAGCTATGGAGAGGCATGATCGCCCATGCCAGTCAGCAAGGCACTTGATGATGATATATGTACAAATATAATCTTTCAGAGGAAGTAGATCAGATGCTAGGAATTTTGCCTTTAGATGAAGCAGACTTGGTTCACATCCCGCTGTTAACTGTTTGAAATTTAAGGAACAACTTTTGAATAATAGTAGTGGCTCAAATGTCTAGTATCTCATATATGGCTGAGATAACTTGGAGGACCTGTGTGTGTGTTGCACGGGGTTAGTAAGAATTCTCTGGAGAAGCTAGCATGATTATGAGAGGATGCGCTTTCTGCACTTTCAGCCCAACACATCCGATTTCAGCAACTTTTAAATGCAAGATAGTATCTGATTCTGAGATGGTGGCTGAAGTCAGAGACAGGACCTGTGTGCGTGTTGCACCAGGCTAGTAAGAATTCTTCAGGGGAGTTGGCTAAACAAGAAGCATGAGAGAATTATTTAGCTAGCCTTTAAGACTGACACCTTATAATGTGAATATCTAAATTGTGCTTGATCTCAGGAACTGCTGTCTCAGTACTGTTGTTTCCATATTGTTGCTTCTGTTTAATGTGTGGGTAGACTGTGATTTTGTGGTTGAGTTGTGTCGTGTAATTTGTATGAGTTTATGAAAATAAATATGGTTATAACAGGTTTTATAGTGGGGGTTTTTTCATTGCAAGTTTTTATGAGTTGGGTTATCTTCCTGTTATTCCGGACACATAAATAGGTGCTCAGATTCCCCCTTCAGCATATACATTAGCGTCCTATGTTGATGGGTAGTGACTCTTCCCTTTGTTATTGTTCTGTTGTTAGTTCATGTTGAGAAAGGCCCTGGCGGAAATTTTGACTTGTGTGTTTTGTGTACGCTGTTTTGCTTCCGCCTTTCATTAAGCTTTTAAGTCACAGTTCACTGGATTAATTTCTTAGTGAATTTATGCATGACAGGCCAGACATGGTCTAGGCTCTCTCTGAGCAAGTGAACAATGCAGAGGCACGAATAGATCCTTATGGTCTGGAGAGAATGGTACAGCTAGAAGTGCCTTTGATTGTGTCCAACATAAGAAGTTGTGGAGTATCCTGAAGAGTATGGGGTTTCCAGCACATTTGATATATTTAACTGAAAGTTATATCAGGAACAACAAGCAGCTGTCAAAACAGCTGGAGAAATATCAGACTGATTCAAGGGAGTGAGGCAAGAACAAAAATATGAGAAATGTCAAAAATGGCCAGACTTCTGACAGTTATAATCCGCTTATAATGGGCAGCAACCCTATTGCGAATCCATGCTCTACAGATGACACAGTCCTCCTTTCAAAAAGTGTAACAGGAATAGAACATTTAATCACGTCTGTCCAAAAACACATAGAAGATCAAAACCTGATCTTGAATTTAAAGAAAATCAAAAACAGTGTCTACCGACAAAAACTAGCTGTCACCCAAAAGTAACAATAAATGATGAAGAAATTGAAAATGTCACACATTTTGAGTACCTAGGCTGCTGACTACCTTCCATAATAAACAGCAACGGATACTGTTCAACAGAAGTCAAAAGGGCGATCGCGAGCAATACAAAGATTAAACAGCTTTAAAAATATATGGCTAAGCACCAAGAAAATCAAAGTCAAAATTTTGAGCGTATGCATCTTCCTTGTAGCAACATACGGATGTGAGTCGACTATCTCACAGACCTTGAGAAATAAAACAAGAGCTTTTGAGTTGAAATGCCATAGGAAGATTCTCAGAACACCATAGACAAAGAAGAACAGAAATACTGACAGATGAGTACCAGACACTATCAAATACAGAGGTACTGAGGAAATTGGGAATGAAAAGAGAGTTGCTAGGTGAAATAAAAAAGAGACGTGAAATATTTTGGTCACATTAAAAGACATAACAGTATTGTAAAGATCATCCTAGAGGGAAAAGTTCAAGGTAGGCGGGCAAGAGGCAGACAGCGTTACAAGTGGGAGGATAACATCAAGAGATGGACGAACAGCAGTATGAGCGAGGGCAAGAGACAGGGCTTGTTGGAGATCCATTGCAGCCAACCTTCATTGTGGAGACGGCACCTGATTGATTGATCAGACACTATAAATCCGCTGGTAAACTCTTATTTTCTGCCATCCACTTTAGAGCTGCAGTGATCATCTCCATCCTCGTGCTTAAAGTTGTTGATTAAATAAATTTAAAACACAAAAAAAAGATTTAAAAGCATCATTTTGTTCAGCCAAGATGTTTCTCTTCACTTTAGGTGAAAATCCCCAGCCAGATCTTACACCCCCAATGAAAAAACCATCTGTATACACTACTGCATCATCTAGCCTAGCGTTTTCATTTATCAGTTGTTGTACTATTATTCAAATATACCATTACACCACTTTACATTCTCTTCCTAATGTGATAACCTGATGGTAACTACTATTGAGGGTGTTCGTGTCGACCCATTCCTGCTTCTTGTGTATTTGCCCGACTGAAGCCTCCAGCCCGACAGTATCTTTAGTTAGTGCCATCCAAGACTTTCCTCTGTTCAACCCGTCTTCTCTGCCATGCAACGGATCCTTTCATCATTGCAACCGTCGTAAGAGTCGACTTCCTCCGAAGTCAGAGTGATTCTGCACGAGACAAGGAACCAACAGTCTGCCTACATATAAGTCAGATGTGTAAAACGGGTGTGCACACAAAACTCAAGTTCTGGAACTCGACTAAATTCTAGAAATCAATGAACAGCCGGAATTTTCCCCTGGAGTTTACAGACGGGGAACGCTAAGAAGAAGAAGAAGAGGAAAATAGCACTATTATCCATGATTGCTCTAGCATTTTACATAAACACACACACACCCCACAATCCACAGACATAGGCACTGGCTTATGCTTAAACATCTATTTGGGAACTGTCAGGGCCCCAAAAAAACCTTGTGCCTAAACAGGGCTTACTCGCATATCATCGGCTACCGGGTTACCCATTGGCTCGCAGGTAGACGACTTCGTCACCGGTCTGGAGAGTATTTGGTTCTGCTTTGATCGCATCAGCACTTTTGGAGTCCATTTCATGGCGGCTCTTGGTGACGCGCAATGCTAAGTCATTCTATATGGCGCACATAACCTAGTCACACTTATAACCTAAAGCTCCACTTCAGGGATGCTGGTTAAACGCGACACCCCCCCCCCCCCCCCCCCCCCCCCAAAGCATCTACCAACCTAGTCAGGACTTCTAGTTGCTTTTCACTGTCAGCGCCGCAATATAAACTTGCGGTTGAACAGGGCTAACTGGAATGTGTACATGTCGATGCAACAGCAGGTGCTGCATTCCGACCCATCTCCAGATCTACTAACATGGACTGTCGCCGCAGTATTGCTGGTGTCCTTATGTTATTAATATTGATCGCGTGTGCAACTACTGATCTGTTGGCGACTTCTGCTGCCGTCGATGTTGAACTGTATTTCTAATCTCAAACTGTTTGTGTTAGCACTTCTGATGGCTACCGTATGAGTGTGTATGCTAGTGCATGTGCTGAGACAGCAGTCTGTCAATCTTTCCACAATGGACTGCGACGAACATTCTGCATGAGCGGAGCAACAATGGGGTGACTCGTTTGCTATGAAGCTAAAACAAAGATTACCAAGATCTACGAACCTGTAAAATTGTTCAAATTGTCAAGTCGTGCGTGAACCCAGCAGTATACATCTAGAATGATTGGCCCTTTTTAGGGCCACCCCCCACAGTGCCACAACTGGCAATTTATCCTGCCAGATTGCACATTGAGTTTCACACAAACAAATTGCAAAACAGCATCCTGCTACCAGGCAAAAACGTTGTTGTCAACTGCCAGCGATATTGAGTGTTCTATATTCTACGATGCGAACACTTTTAATGACCTCAAAACACATCTACAACTGGCCCTAACCCCAACCTACCTACGTCCCACGAGAGAGTGCAGGCTAGGTCCCACCACACTATGCAGCCTAGGTCCTACTCCCCCTCCCCCACCATCACCCAAAAAAGAATTTTAAAAACACCCCCCCCCCCTTTTTTTACCCCCCAAAAACAAGAAGAAAAAACCAAACACCCACAAAAACTGCATCCTCTCCCGATTGCATATTAGTTAGAGTCCACAACACACAGAAAAATGCACAACAAAAATTAGCACAAGAAACACACAAAACTGAAAACTGCACACATAGAGTCCACAACACACATAAAACTGCACACATAGAGTCCACAACACACAGAAAACTGCACACATAGAGTCCACAACACACAGAAAACTGCACACATAGAGTCCACAACACACAGAAAACTGCACACATAGAGTCCACAACACACATAAAACTGCACACATAGTGTCCACAACACACAGAAAACTGCACACATAGTGTCCACAACACACATAAAACTGCACACATAGTGTCCACAACACACAGAAAACTGCACACATAGAGTCCACAACACACAGAAAACTGCACACATAGTGTCCACAACACACATAAAACTGCACACATAGAGTCCACAACACACGGAAAACTGCACACATAGAGTCCACAACACACAGAAAACTGCACACCAAAAAACAGCACAAGAAGCACACAAAACTGAAAACTGAGCAGCGCAAAACTGCACAGCAAATTAAATGCCAAATTACTACACTATACAACACCCCCTGAAATATTAGACTGTCCCGTGACCTATGTATTTGTCGCGAAATATTGGGAATGTACCTAATCCTGTAGGGGACAAACCACTACAGATTACTGATTTGAGAATCGACATCACAGCATATAGGGCAGACCCCTAGATGCTTTGTCTGCCGCAAGAAATGATTTAAGGCGTAGATACTAACTGTTCCAGAAAACACTAATTATATACACGTTGTACCTCTCTTATCATGCGTCACTCCTTGCCGGATCCACACATAATTCCTAATTCTTAAGCATGTTATATCAGCAAGCCGCATCTCTTATATCAGTATTCGTTCATATACGATCTTCAGAATATCTCCTTGACCAGTACAAGTGTTCCCGTAGCCAACGTTTTGTAGCAAGAAAATCCACTCTTTCCTTTCCTAGCACTCCTATATACCCCGCACAGTATATCCACGTGAGTTCCTTGCTGATGCTTGGTATCCCCTCATGTCACATTTATCCATTCTGAACCTTCCGCAGTACCAACTGCGAATGACAGTGTTATTCTTCTGGGAATTTAATTTTCTGCTATCCACTTCAGAGCTGCAGTGACTGTCCCTACCTTCATCTTCATTGTTGAAGCTGCTGATTAAAAGAAATAAATTATTTTCTTCTGTCGTGATATTTTCCTTCACTCTAGCTGAAAATCCCCAGCCAAATCTTTCACCCATGAATAGAACCAACGTGTACACTACTGCATCGTTAAGCCCAGAAATGTCATCGATAAGATGTTTTACCTCTAATTCTGCTACACTGTTGCACCACTCTCTACCTTCTCTTCCTTAGTGATAATGACCCGATGGAGACTGCTGTCGATTGTTGACTCACTCCTGCCCTCTGAGACTGCTGTCGATTGTTGACTCACTCCTGCCCTTTGAGACTGCTGTCGATTGTTGCCTCACTCCTGCCCTCTGAGACTGCTGTCGATTGTTGACTCACTCCTGCCCTCTGAGACTGCTGTCGATTGTTGACTCACTCCTGCCCTCTTTGTATTTGCTCGAATGAGACCGCCAGCTCGATGGCATTTTCCGCTAGTGCTATCCATGACTTTCCTCTTTTCAAGTGTTTTTTTTTCGCCAGGGACACAGATGAGTATCATTTATTATATATATTAGAGTCCTATGTAGTCACTTCATAGTTAGAGCATATTTGTGTATGTGTACTGTGTTGTCCTTTATGTGCTGATGAAGGCTAATCGCCGCAACGTCCTTTGTTTGTTTATTGTGATCGATTTTGTAAAGCTAACATAAACTATTTGTTGTTTCTTACCAACTTTTTCTCTTCCCTATAATTTTCTACTCCTTTTAAAAACCTCTAAAATCACCCAGATTGCTATGCAACGGATGTCTTTCATCAGTGGTAACTCGCATTTATGCCTAGCCTCATAGAAAATGACCCTTTCCTTTGCTTCAGGCGTATTGGATTTAAAGGGTTAGATCATTATTTTATAGACCAATCGGCGCGCTAGATAAGCTGCTTAAAACACGGCCAGCTACAGATTTACATACAGCAGGACGTGGTTAAAACCATCTGCACGGCCACCGGGTATAATTGTATAAGATTGTAAGAGTACTTGTATACTTACCTAGCAATAGGTTTTTCGTCCTTTTCAGGACGAAATTTTTTGTTATTTGAAGCCACACCCTGGCTTTTGCCAGGGGCCGCAATATAGGCAGGCCATAAATATGGCCAATTGCCTGAACGCGGTTTCTGGGACCTCTCCACGGCGATCCTCATCCAAATGGTGGCACTTTGTGTCATCGGGTGTTTATCGCTTGTGTGATGTCCTAGTGGGGTAGAAAGTCAGTCAGTCAGAGTACTTGTACTACAACAGCAATCAGGAACACTCGCAGGGAAGGCAAGACGGACATATAACCAGGCTACGATTGGTACAATTAGTATTGGAACTCTGCGCTGGCTGCTGAAAATGGGGACGGAGCGCATATGGAAATGCCTCGAGTGATGTAATGTCAATTCTTTACTCAACTCAACAGCAAAGAATGCTAAACAGAAGAAACAATCAACCTGTGTCGCCATTGGTTAAAATTGCGGTGGGTATATGCTTCTTCCGGTGAAAGTCAAGCACACTGGCAGGGCTGCCAATTCTTGTGTTTCCCCCAAGATCTGGGTTTTTATTTGTAGCCTTGGGTTTAGATTTTAGAATGTTTATTTTTTTAATATATCTTAATACAAAGTTTGTAAATGTTTCGTTTCGTAACTATACAGTTTTAACTTTTTATCAATGTTAGGGTTTTGTTTTTGGTTCATTGCTTGTGTATTGCTTGGGTTTATTGGTCTGCTTAGCTTGGGTTTTGATAAAAATCCAGTGTTGCCACTTTGGATATTTCACATCCAGATTTAGATGTTTCCCCTCGCATTTAGATCTCGTTTTTGACGTTAAATGGTAGATGTTTTTCTAGATGTTTTTTGTCTGGCGTGAATTTATCAAATCTAACATAAGAAACAGAATAAAATTTGACCTCTTAAATGCTATCTTGACAATAAATTTCGGCCTGATAAGAGTAAGAAAATGCTGTTCCACTTATCAGCTCCCTGATTGTTTATTAAAAGAAATTGGAGCAGCTACAGCATACCAGAGTCATTTTGGATCTGAAGCTTCAACTTCATCATCGACGCTAAGTTTAATCCTGTGGATCTTGTAAGGCAGACCAGTAAAGATGAGGACATGATTCTATAGGGTGCCATATCAATAGCTATGTAATATGTAACTTTCCATTTGGATCTTTTTTTTCTAGATGTTTTCCAAGCAAATTTGATATTTTTAGATATTTTTTTGACTCCGTTTTGGATATTTTTTGACTCCGTTTTGGATATTTTTTGTCAAAGAAAAGTGGCACTGTAAAAATCCCATTGGCATTGGCAGACCTGCCCGGCGATCAGTGTTGCCACTTTGGATCGTTTATATCCAAATTTAGATCTTTTTCATTGCATTTAGATACTGTTTTTGACGTTTAGATCGTAAATATTTTTCTAGAATCTTTTCATATGAGTAAGATATTTTATAGATTTTTTTCCTTCATTGTCAATTTAATAATTACCGTGTAAAATTTTTACTACAATATTTTTGTTTTGGTCTGGCAGGTACATTGTGACAATTGCCATTACTTGAACTCTGAACTCTCACTGGGGTCAACGCACAAATATCTGGCAGCCCAGGTACTGATTAATAAAAACGCGCGTAAATCATACTAACTTTGTTTCAACCGTATCCTCACTGTGCTGATTTTGCGTTTCTTTTTTATGTGATTTTAAAAAAAATGCTCACCTTCTTATGTGGCTTTCACTTTGAAAAAACCTTTCAACATGCCAAAAGTAAAGTATGAGCAAAAAATTTGGAAAGAGTGGTTGCATGATGACAAAATTCAAAACTGGGGATATGACCAAAGCTTGTTGTAAGTACTGCAAGTGTGAAATTAAAGCGACAATTCAAAACTCAAAGAGTAGCGCAGAGACTAAAAAAGCATGAAACTGCAGTTTCGTTTAAAGATATTACACCGCTGACATCTGTTTTCAGAACTATACTGATAAATGAATCATCAAAAGTTGAAGTATCAGTCGCAATGTTTTCAATTTGTCACTGCGCAATTTCAAACTGTGACCATTTGATCGATTTGTAAAAAATCTTGGACTAGTTCAATTTGAAAAGTGTGATGTAGAAAGTATAGTTTAGGAACTGAAGGACCTTTTAATCAGCAAACAGTTAGGCTTGAAGAATTTAGCTGTAATTGGTACTGGTAATGCCTCAGTGATGGTTGGTATAAACAATGGCGTTTATGCCAAGTTGAAGAAAGCTAACCCATCGTTAATACTTATAAAATGTATTCGTCATTCATTGCAGCTAGCATTATCACATGCTTCATCTAAATATTTACCAAGGAATTTGGAATAACTTATTGCTGAAACACTTTACTGGTTTCCCAAATCATTTGTCAGACAACAGCAATACCATAAATTATATACAGCCTTGAATGATGGTTCCACACCACCGAAAATTCTGTCAGGTTGCAAATCTAGATGGTTATCAATTTAACCAGCTGTTGAAAGAATTATGAAGCAATGGCTGAAGTCGAAGACACACTTTGAAATAACAAGACAAAGTGAAAAGTGCTACACAGCTGAAATACTATATAGAATGTACAGTGATGAAAATTTTTTTTTCATTCATTCTCTTTTTATAACCTATTCTAATGGAAGTGCAAAAAGTTAATAAACTGTTCGAATCTAAACTTGTTGATAAAGTTAAATTACTTGATGATCTCACCTTGCTATTTCACTCGGTAATAGACTGGTGTTGCCAACTTCTAAAGCTGATTTGTTCACTTGCACTATAGAGAGCTATTTGGCTCCTAAGCCACACCTTGGATATTAAATCGAATCAAAAATTGATGATTTAAAAACAAAAGGACTATTAACAGAGAATGAAGAGAACAACTTAAGAAAACGCTGTCAAGATTTCCCTATCTCATTACTGAAGCAATTGAAGCAGAGACTTCCTGAAAATCTAAATGTTTTGAAAAATATTTCACTTTTTTTCTGTGAGCAACATATTTCAGCCACATAAAAAAACATACCTAAATATTGTACAGTTATGAAATTTTTAGGGGCTACTGATAATAGTGTCGCGGAAGCAGAATATCAGTTAACCAAAATAGTTAGCTGAATGGAAAAAAAAAAAAAAAAGAAAGAAACTAAAGCGTTTTGGAGTGAAGTGAGACAAATTAAAGATGCCTCATCAAACAGTCCATTTTGTAAGCTCTTTAAAGTGTCATGTCTGCCGTGATACTACCCCACTCAAATGCTGACGTAGAAAGAGTTTTCAGTGCTAGGAATTATATCAAATCTAACCTAAAAAACAGGATGAAATTTGACCTCTTAAATGCTATCGTGCCATTAAAATTCGGTCTGATGAGACTAGAGAAATAAGCCTACTGTTCCACTTATAAAGAAATTTGAACAGCTAAAGCATACCAGAGTCATTTTAGATCTGAAGCTTCAACTTCATTATCCAAGCTAAGTTTATCCTGTGGATCTTGTGAGGCAGACATCAGTGAAGGCGAGGACATGATTATGTAGTTGTAAGTCATAACAAAAGCTATGTAATTTTTGACTTTTTCTATTTGGATGTTTTTTCTAGATCTTTTCCACGCAGATTTAGATCTTTTTAGATATTTTTGGACACCGTTTTGGATATTTTTGTTAAAGAAAAGTGGCAACACTGCCGGCGATAGTTCGTTTGTCGTCTGCGTTGTCAATGTCTGCCCGGTTCATCTAGAATTTGTTGTCTAACAGGTCTTTATTTAAAGCAGCCTGCACTTTTGCTTTCATGCAAAATGGAAAACGATATCTTGGATTCTCTCGAGGATCATGGGTATTATGATATTATATGTTTATTGCTTTCAGCACAATAATTTTCCACTTTTACGCAGCGTCCGACCTGACTTGCTGAAGACTTCAGTGAAGTAGATTCAAACTCAGCGACTGTTGGCAGTCGGCGAAACTCAGCAGTTTAACTAATTTTTATGTGAAGTAATATGTCATTGTAATTTTTGTTTATTATGATGGAGAAGATAATTATATGTATATTATTACACAATAATTTTGGGCTCTCCTCCGAACTTTTACCCCCGCGGTATTGCGGCCTGAAATATCCGTTAGGTGCCTAGCAGGCTCTGTATAACGTAACAAATGATCTAACAGGGTCTCAGCGATATGTTACTTGCGGACCTGTTTCTTATTGTTTCTGATTACCTGACAATTCTAAGAGACGCAACACTGCAGACGATAATAGCAGACGACGAAAATAGCCACCGTTGACGCTTTCCATTGTCGCACTGTCTGCCGACGACGACAAACAAATCGCGGCAAATCTAGGATCGGCTCGGACAAACGACACTGATTATGCACCCGCCGACAGTATCCCAACTACGTGCGGCGTGGATAGGGGCGAAACTAGATGGCTAGGACTCACGAGCGGCAGCTACCGCATCTCCTGCAACTTCCTCCAGTTACTTTGCTCGTGAGTCCCAGGCACCTAGTTTAGCCCCCCATCCGCGCCGCGCGTAGCGGCGTGGGGATACACTCGGCGGTGAGTTTAATCGCGTTTTGTATATGCTGACAAGTCAGACATCTTTTTTTTTTAGTTGCGTATTCTTTACAAGACGTTGCAGAACCAACCCCAGCATTTTTTGGCTGTTGTGGTTTTTCTAGGCAAGTTTATGTCCTGTAGTTTGCCATTGCTTTCTGGAGGGTCGGCTTCTCGATACCACTGTCGAAACCAACACAAGGCCCGCAGCTGGGATCGAACCCGGCACCACGGCATTAAAAAGCGCGTTCATAACGCCGAAGCCACAGACGCCGACGTCTGACATCTACCACTGCTAAATTCTCAATCGGAAGAACAGTATTGCTAATCTGCGTAGGAGCGTGCGGTCTATCGCTTTTATCGTCTGTAATGTCTCGAAATTGTCAACGCTCGCTTTTTTCGTCTGCTAGTATCGTGTGCAGAAAACGCTCGACTCGACATTGTCACCGGTCGCTTTTATCGTCTGCTAGTATCGTGTGCAATGTTGCGTCTCGTGACATTGTAAGGTACTCCTAGTTTTGCCGCATTTTGTTCCTCAGCGGGAACTCCGACAAGTCCGTATTTTTAATCGGACTATGCACGGAATGGATATTTCAGGCCGGAATACCGCGGGGGTAGAAGTTCGAAGGAGAGCCAGATTTTGGCTCTCCTCCTAACTTCGACCCGATATTACGGCGGCTTAAAATATCCTTACGGGGCTCAGGCATTTGCAGACTTTCTGCCAAGGAACAAATCGCGGCAAAACTAGGATTACTTGACAATTTCAAGAGATGCAACATTGCAGACGATAGTAGTAGACGATAATAGTGACCGTTGACAATTTTGAGCGTTTCTGCAGACGATAGTAGCAGACCATAATAGCATGCTCAAAACGCAATTAAACTCACTGCCGAGCGTATCCCCCGCGCTGCTACGTGCGGCGCGGATGGAGGGCTAAACTAGGTGCCTGGGACTCACGAGCAAATTAATTGGAGGAAGTTGCAGGAGATGCGGTAGCTGCTGCTCATGATTCCCAGCCATCTAGTTTAGCCCCAATCCACGCCGCTACGCGCGGCGTGGTGAGATGCGGCCGCCAAAATATGTGCCTGTTATTCTGAGAATAGCCCCTTTCCCATTCCCTTCCTGATTTCCCCTTCCACGCAACACGGTCTTTGGCATTTTGTTCCCATGGATCTATCTCTATACCTGTAATGTCTTGCTTACCCACATCTTTATATCCTAGTTGAGGCTGACCTTGACATCTTCCATCCATCGGTAATTCGCCTTGTTTGATATTTTTATTTGCCTGTCCAAGTCCTAGGCAGGTTTCACATTAACTCGTATTTTCTAATTATCTTTAGAAGTTGTTGCTTTAACTAATAAACTTTTAGGCATGATGAAGTTAAAATTATAACACTGTGAGGTAGCATTAATTCAACAGTTAGGTCAGAGTGGGTTAATTTAACACCTTTATGGGGGACATGGAGTTAAGAAAGAAAAGTAGACCTAGTCGGTAGAAACAAGCAAATGCGTGGTGAATTGCTTGGTAATAAAAGAGTTTAAAAAAATCATAATTTCTCATTATACTGTACATTGTAAACCAATCAATACTGCTAAATTTATTAAGTATTCACAAGAGCCAAAATTCCATCAATGTACTATCTACTGAGGCAGTGACGTCTGCGCTGGCTGGGACATGTCTTCCGCATGGAGGGTGGTCGTATTCCAAAGGACCTCCTGTATGGTGAACTGGAAAAAGGAAGTAGACTTACAGGAAGGCGAAAGCTATAAAATAAAGGCATATGTAAACATGACCTGATAGATACCGACACAGGCACAGAGAGTTGGAAAAAAATCAGCTGCGGATCGACTACTATGGCGACAGAAAATGAAAGACGGAGTGTCGCATTTAAAAAAAACCCAAAACGCAGTGTGTAATAGAGAGGAGATGCCAGAGAGAAAATGAGCATCATAGCATGGGAGTATCACAGTCACAGCAGATGCTGTTCCCAAAGCCAGAGGCACATCTCTCTTGGAATTGATGGGCCCATAATTATCATTGTGTTAGGTATTGTTTACTGAATATCAAGATAAAAGTGGTGGCATCATTTTATCTGTGTTACAGCAGCTGTGAGATGCTCTAATGCCCTGATGCCACCTAAATTAAACAAACTGGTGAACAGCGCAGCACATTACTTTCTGAGATAGAGTAGTGTGTGCTGTAATGTGTCACTACATACTTACACCCTTTTCTATCCTTGCGCCTACTTTTGAAGTGCTGAAGACCAGAGAGATGTTGCTTCATGGCAAGACCCCTTCGTGTTAAGGAAAGTCTTCCACTATTAGACCATGAGATTTTTAGACCATTGTTGTCATTGCATGTTTTTAATTCTTCTCAGACGCTCAGCAGCTAATATTTTTGCAGTAATTTTCTCCTTTATTCCTGTTCTTTTCTTGATTTTTTTTCCCCTTCCATATAACATGGTCCATAGCATTCTGTACCCATAAATCTATCTCAGTACTCATGTATTCATGTCCCACTGCCACACATCTTTATACTCTACATTTTCTTCTTCTTCATAGTGCATTCCCTGTGGCGTTGGTAGTCATATCTATCCACAACCTTCTGTCTCGTGTACTTTCAGTCAACCCTGACACATCTATACTATGATGTCAAACTGTCCAGCATCTTTTCTCTCAGTCTCCCTCTCCGCCCCTCCAACTTTCCTACTGTCACGATGTGCTCCAGTTTTCTCCTTTTTATCACATGACCAAAGAAGGTAGATTATCTGTTTCTGATGTGGGCGATCAGTTCCCTTTATGAGTCATTTTCTTCCAAGACATCTTCATTACTCTTTTATCTGTCCAGGGTGTTCTCATCCTTCATCTATAAAACTACATCACCGAAATCTTCTACCCATTAGTACTTTCACCATAAAGTATATCCTTAGGGACTTTACTTTCCTCCAAGCCTTCGAAGACTGAGCATTGAGAAAACTTGTGATATCTTCTCTTCCTAGGGTCTAAGTTTCTGTGATCTTGCCTTGCCACTTAATGCCAAATATAATAAACATTAAGTCTACATCATGTGTGCTGTGTATCGCTTAGACGCTCATCTGTGGATCTGAAACTCTAGGTTTACATCATATGTAACCGTTAAATGCTTCACAGGAAAATGGTAGCGAAATGACACATGTACAGGTAAACAAATGGTATAGTTGTATTGTTGCTATAAGTAGCAGATAGATTTCACTTTTTGCTTTATATCAGGTATACTGGCCCTCTTCTTGATGAACATGCTCTGTCAGAGGCCGCGGAAGCGGGAGCCAAGTCTGTGGCTTTCACACAGCTGGTGGAGTGGCTGGTGACTCAGCTTGCCGCTTTCTGTAGCATTGATGAGAAGGTGTCTGCTATACAAGGTAACTGTGTGCACTGCTAATGAGTGATTGCCATGTTTGTCAGGTTATGTGATAGGTCATGAGTATCCGATATAACAGGTAGTTATAACCTCAAGTCCCTGTGGGGGACTACCTCTTCCATTAGGGGAGGGGGGTGTGGGGGTGAAAAATTGACCCATTGCCTCCCTGTTAAACTTATTGTAAAAGGCGACTCATTAGGGATTTTTCTTCCGAAGTTGGAGCGCATCTGCCTCAAAAAGGTGAGAAATGAACAGTGCATACAGATAAGCTGGAGTTTCTTCTTCTTTTTCTTCTTCTTCTTCTTCTTCTTCTTCTTCTTCTTCTTCTTCTTCTTTTTCTTCTTTTTCTTCTTCTTCTTCTTCTTCTTCTTCTTCTTCTTCTTCTTCTTCTTCTTCTTCTTCTTTTTCCTCTTCTTCTTCTTCTTCTTCTTCTTCTTCTTCTTCTTCTTCTTCTTCTTTGAGTTCACCAGCTGAAAGTTCTTTTTGTTTGTCTATCTGTGGACTTAATTCATATTCTAGATCATGAGTGTTGCGTACACATCAGTTTTATAGATCTGACTTCTATGTATACAGATTTATGGTTCTTGCCTCTCTCGCCATCTGAAAAAGGTTGGAGATCACTGGTTTAATATTATGCATAATTATTTTAACAATTTTTCATTAGATGGTTTTATCATAATAAACATTTGATGTTTGACATAGTTTTAACATTGGCTGTTATGACTTTAAGAAATTGTACTTGCTTTCCTTCTTTGTATTTTTAGGACCAAGTGATTCCGAAAATTTCTTGATGGAACTGAGCGGCTTTCTGCGAGAGTTCTGTAAGTAGTTGTATTGCTTCCGAACAAAGTTTGTGACAAACTAGCATATAAATATAGTGGAGTTTGGCTTGTTTTGATTGAAGTGGTGAAATAAATAATAGCAATTTTTTCCTGAGAATATAACATCGCAACATCCAAATTTGTGTGTGTGTCAAGAAAAATAGAAAACTGAACAAAAAGTATATCAGCAGGCTTCACAATAAACAACAAACAAAGGTGAACGTTGCGGCTATTGAGCCTTTGTCAGCACATAAACAATACCACTCACATACACAGAATCACTGAGCTTAGTATCTCGAAACAGCCAGGTTGATGTCTTGCCAATAGACTGACGAGACACGTGGGATTATTTGTGTGTGTGTTTTATGGAATCTTATTGCCTGGACGTGAGGGTCATTGACTTTTATCATATCTCAAATGGAATCTTATTGCCTGGACATGAGGGTCATTGACTTTTATCATATCCCAAATGGAATCTTATGAGGGTCATTGACTTTTATCATATCCCAAATGGAATCTTATGAGGGTCATTGACTTTTATCATATCCCAAATGGAATCTTATGAGGGTCATTGACTTTTATCATATCCCAAATGGAATCTTATTGCCTGGACATGAGGGTCATTGACTTTTATCATATCCCAAATGGAATCTTATTGCCTGGACATGAGGGTCATTGACTTTTATCATATCCCAAATGGAATCTTATTGCCTGGACATGAGGGTCATTGACTTTTATCATATCCCAAATGGAATCTTATTGCCTGGACATGAGGGTCATTGACTTTTATCATATCTCAAATGGAATCTTATTGCCTGGACATGAGGGTCATTGACTTTTATCATATCTCAAATGGAATCTTATTGCCTGGACGTGAGGGTCATTGAATTTTATCATATCTCAAATGGAATCTTATTGCCTGGACATGAGGGTCATTGACTTTTATCATATCTCAAATGGAATCTTATTGCCTGGACATGAGGGTCATTTACTTTTATCATATCTCAAATGGACAGTGGTACAAAGTGGGGGGAAAGGGGGTTTCTATTTTTTAAACTTTTACCACACTCCATGTGTGCAATGATGGTTTGGAAATAGTGTCTTTTATTTTACTAAATGACCATACCTTTACATTTACACTATTACTGTTGTGAGGGTATGGAAATGGTGTCTTTCACTTTACTAAATAGCCATAACAGCTTTACTCTTACATTGTTAGCAGGGATTTTTGTTTCTAGAAAAAACATGTGATTGTATTCACCGTAAAGTGTCTATTAAAAGGTGGCAGTACTGATCGCAAAGAATCTTTTACATTAACGCTAGGAAGAAAATATCTGTATTTTATAGACCAATCAGCACTTGCTGGGTAATGTGTTCAGCATCATGCCTGCCACCTTTACTTCCCAGGACTTTACCGGGTACCCGTTTAACACTGGGTCAACCTGAGAGCCAAATCATTTTAAAAAAAAGTTTTATCCCACGACCCACGACGGATCTGCAGGTGAGCGTCTGGCTGATTCATCACAGTGACTCCTGCCAGATTTTTAAACAATTCCTGATTAAACTCAATATTGCTGAAACCTTGAGATGAAATAAAATGGTACTGAGTTGATTCTATTAAAATTCTTCTTCTTTTTTGTTCGCTTGAAATAGATCATCTATATCTGCAATGTTGTCTCTAGCATGAGCAACACTGTCTTGTGTAATTCGTCAGTGACCCGTTTGGCCTGGACGGCTGTTTCTCTGTTAAAATATAGATCATTGTCAGTGAACTGTCCTTAAGTAGTTAACAGCCATCAGTTGAGACGGTTTAAGATGATATTGACATTTATTGCAGCCTGCCCTTATGCTAACCTAACCGAAGGACCCATAGAAGGAAGGCTGGCCTCTAGGAAAGCATGTTTACAACTTCTAGGTAATTGAACCTCAATGTTTTCATTGTTTAGGCTGTTTAATTTGTTTTATTATAAGTTACAAGATTCAGGTTTTGTCGATACCATCGTCACGTATAAGCTAACTTTCTTTGTAAGTCACAAGATTCAGATTTTGTGTGTACCATCGTCACGGATAAGCCAACTTTTTTTTGGGGTTCTATTGTAAGTCACAAGATTCAGATTTTGTCTGTACCATTGTCACACATAAGCTAGCTTTTTTTCTGTTCTGTCACAAGATTCAGATTTTGTCTGTATCATTGTCACAGATAAGCTAGCTTTAGTTATATCATCATCATCATCATCATCATCATCAGGTTTGACAGTCTGAAGACTTGTTAACCCTCTTGCTTACAGAAGATTTAAAACTGACACTTCCTGTTTGGTTCAGTTCCCCATAAATGTCACTTTTATGACTTGTCTATAGTGACCTTGACCTGTTTATGAGATGCATAGTTAATTCTCTTCTTCTTCCCATTCAACAACTGTAAACTCTTGCGAAAAGTTCTGGTTGTTCATCAAGTTCTGTTCCAGCACCTGAGTGTTGCATGCACATTCGTTTTATAGATCCGACTCATGTGTGTGCAGACTGTTGGTTCCTTGCCTTTAAGGCAGATACTCTGACTTTGAAAAAATATAGTTAGGTAATAACTATTGGCTGAGTTCGCGCCCGTGCAAACTTGAGTACATTAACTATTAATAGCATGGGGGTGGGGAAGAGGGGGGGTATCCTTTGGGCGAAATAGAATCTGAGAGCCAAGTTGTTGTCAGATTGTATCATAAGCAGGAAAAAAAGGTAAAGTCGGGAGATGTGGACCAGCGTCATTGCACACTGTTATAAACCATAAGTGCTCTGCCACCAGTACGGACAGCTGATAAGAATTGTCCTCCTGTGTCGCCGTTCGCACATAACTCTGTAGCTACAGCGACGTTCCTCCATTTACCCCAGAGTATGACTCTTGTACCCATTTCCTAGAGGCTGGGTGAACCCCGGGAGCCGCCCGGTTTCGAACACCGACCGTGGGCTGCAGCGAGTCGCAGCTGGATTTAAAAGTGAGCCTCTTATCAACTGTGCTAACCCGGCCCCCGTCATAAGCAGTAATAAACATCACAGGGTAATGGCATGAGTCGCCCAGAATGTGTGGGGGGATGTATTCCATTTAATCCTTTATGCTATTCATGTTTTATTGATTACTCTGGTCATCATTTTTATATTAAAATAATTTTAAGAAACATAAATACATTTTTAACGAATTTATTAGTAACTCATTTAACAATTGTTGGTCATGGTTTTTTTTAAAAAGTGTTCCCAGGGTGAAAGGGTTAAAGCCACATGACCATATCTGTCCACTCTTACTTGTTCTCAGCAATTCTTTTTATCTCGTCACAAGTCTGAGTTCCAGTTAGTCAGGCTCAGCAATGTTAGGCATGGCAACTAGATTTGGTCGAGGTAGCAGTTGAAAACAGTGTTCCATTAGTCTGGGGAGAAGTGCACTGTCATGTCATAGTTGGACATACTCAGCACACTCAACTAATATCTTTGCATATTTTTGTAACTTGGGTGACATTGGAATCATGCAGCGATATATGCAGTATATGGCTGCTATAGATGTGTTGGATTTAAGAGTTCCAAAAATCTGCTCTAGAAACAGTTTGAAGACACCCTGCTGGTCCCAGCTGAGATAAAAAGATCAAATTATAAATACAAAGTTATACCGACATTAGTTATCAATGTCATACTTGGACATTACACAAAAGAACATGAGAGAAGACTAACCACCTGTGAAATGAGATCTTTTCTGGCTGCTGAAAACCAGAAGAGATCGAGTGAGAAACGATTTGATTACAAGAACTATTGTACCCATCGTTAAAATTTATTCAAAGAATGAAATGGTTTGGTCACCTAGTGAGAATGGAACCAACGATGCCAGCATCAAGAGCATACAACATGAAAATCGAACAACAAGAGGCAGGGGAAGACCAAGAAGAAGATGGATTGAAGGAGTCACGGACAACTTGAGACTTCATAACATCACGGCATATGAAGCGACTGAGCGCGCCCTGGCTCGGTTGCCGATCATCTGATAGACTGCAACGCCTAGCGGCACAAGCAGATTTTGACAAAAGAAGAAGAAGAAGAAGATATTTCATGAGTCGTCCTCTGTGGCTTAGACGTTGCAAATGCACTTTGTAATGCTGAGGTGCTGGGTTCAATCCTAGCTGTCGGCACTATGGCCGCACACCGCCTTGCATTGGTTTTACTAGTGGTTATCAAGAGCTGACAGTTCAGTAAGTTATGGCAACTTACTGATCGTAAAATGGCTTAATTAAATCACAGACAGAAAATACTGGTGTTGGTCTGCAATCTTCTGTAAAATTTTCAAAATATATTTCTATACACACATACATGTACATGTATGAGGAAAGTAATTATTTTAATTTGATGATTATTACTTGGATCCTGTTTAATCAAATTGTCTTTAGATTACTTGTTGGCTGAACTGGCAAGTGTGAAGATGATCGCGGTTAAAAACCCGGCCCTCCTGACCTCATCCAAGACCTCCACAGACATAACAGTGCCAGTAAGTCAAACTAGCAAAAAGCGTAACTAAAACTTAACTCTTTCCGTCGCTAACTCTTTCTGACCCTAGCAACACAGCATGTGTAATAAACTTGTTCTCATAAGATGTTCTGTTGTTTTTAGCATTTGATCTTAGAATATTAAAGAAATCTGGCAGTCAGTTGCTTCTTTAACAGTTTTGTACTTGTGTGTTTTTTTAAATTATTATTTCTCTCCTTAAGCTACTGCTGTGAAAAGTTCTGGGACCGAAAGATTTAATGTCTTTCATAATGGCTGTAGCTTGTCCGAACACATAAGGGTGAGATTTATGTTAGTTAGTCGACAGATATCCTCATTGCACACCAAAGCGTTCAGTCCATAAGTGCTCAGATCCCCTCCTCAGTCAATTCCACACTGTGTAGCAGCTAACGACATCAGTTCTGTGTTGGTTTCTTCATCTTCATTGGCTTCCCACATATTATTCTTGTTTGGCCACACCCGTTTGAACTTGCTGTTCTTGCAGTCATGTCATGGTTGCGGAGTCACAGTCACTTGGTTCTCACAGGCGTCTTACTCGTATCCCTGTCTAGGCTAACATAGGGAGGGGGGTAAGGGGGAGGTACTACACCGCAGTAGCTCCTTCTATCCGGAGTGCTGTGATGATAATCTTATAATCACTAAACATCTTACTTCCCGCAGAGCATTCAACTTTGTCCATGGCGTGTCCACCCTTGTGAGATGCATACCATGCAGCAAGAGATCGTATCTTCTTCTTCTTCTTTCGCTCGCTTGAAAAAGATTATCTATATCTGCAGTGTTATCTCTTATATGAACTTAACTGTCTGTTGTAATTAACTCAGCAACCCATAAAGTTTAGCACGCACCACTTTTTTTTTTTTTTTTGGGTCAAGAAATTTTGCCTTGATATATTGTATTTGGGACAGTCTTGGAGGACGTGATCTGTTGTCTCGGGTACCAGTCCACATGTGCACATGGCTGATTGTAAAACAAGAGACAGTCTGATTTGTGTATACCCATGTTTTTCTTGGCCAGAAATTCTGCTTTGATATGTTGTATTTGGGACAGTCTTGGAGGACATGATCTGTTGTCTTAAGTACCAGTCCACATGTGCACACGGCCAATTGGCCGATTGTAAAACAAGAGACAGTCTGATTTGTGTATCCCCATGTTATTATTAAAGTGATAACATTGCGTTTAAATGCTAGGACTGTGTCTGCTCTCCTGATACCTCGAGTATTTCTGCTCTTTGGTTTTTTCTTCTTTCAGTTAGTTCTTTCTTTTGCTTTCTCTGCATAAATGTAGTGGCATTATTGTAACTTTGTGATTTACTTACTTACTTGGCCGCTGCTCTTCTACCTTGGGGTGTAGAGGTTTGCCAGAGAGATTGCCAGACGTCTCTATCAGAAGTTTTTTTTCTGGCTTTGTTCCATTCCACTCCTCTGTCAGTTAGGGACTGTCGGATGTTGTCTTTCCAGCGCACCCAGGGTCGCCATGGAGGTCTGGTTCCCTGCTTCTTAGCCTCCAATGCCTGCCATGGTGATCGATGTTCTCCCATTCTGCAGACATGTCCAAACCATTGTAACTGTGACTGATCCACTTGGCTTTGTAAGGACTGGGTATCAAGATCTTGACGTATTGTCTGATTGCTGACTTTGTCCCTTCTTGTCACTTGGACCACCTTTCTCAGATATCTCATTTCTGAGGCCTGAAGCTGTTTGTGATTTATAATTTTCTTTTTCTTTCTGTGCTGGTGAATTTGATTTTGTTTCTCACATAAATGTTAGTACAGGATTTTATTGTGAAACATCAACAGTCTTCTTCTTCTTCTTCTTCTTCTTCTTCTTCTTCTTCTTCTTCTTCTTCTTCTTCTTCTTCTTCTTCTTCTTCTTCTTCTTCTCCTCCTCCTCCTCCTCCTCCTCCTCCTTCTTCTTCTTCTTCTTCTTCTTCTTCTTCTTCTTCTTCTTCTTCTTCTTGTTCTTGTTCTTCTTCTTCTTCTTCTCCTCCTCCTCCTCCTCCTCCTCCTCCTCCTCCTCCTCTTCTTCTTCTTCTTCTTCTTGTTCTTCTTCTTCTTCTTCTCCTCCTCCTCCTCCTCCTCCTCCTTCTTCTTCTTCTTCTTCTTCTTCTTCTTCTTCTTCTTCTTCTTCTTCTTCTTCTTCTTCTTCTTCTTCTTCTTCTTCTTCTTCTTCTTCTTCTGCTTCTTCTTCTTCTGCTTCTTCTGCTGCTGCTGTTGCTGCTGCTGCTGCTGCTGCTGCTGCTGCTGCTCCTCCTCCTCCTTCTCCTCCTACTCCTTCTCCTGCTCCTCCTTCTCCTCCTTCTTCTTCTTTTTTCTTCTTCCTCTTCTCCTCTTCCTCCAGTTCCTCTTCCGCTTCTTCTTCTTCTGCTGCTGCTGTTGCTGTTTGCCTTTAAAATGTGGTTGGCATATTTTGCTGTGGATTACAGCTAGGCTGTAATATCTGTGCCTTTCGGCCCAACACATCCGATTTCAGCAAATCTATAATTATTCGCCTTTTAAGGCAATGTAATAATTACTTGATTTAATTGTTTGCGTATGTATACTTTATATTTTCTTTGTCAGGCAGGATAAAATACACTGTTTGAAGCTGTTTCATGCTTCTAACAGAGCAGGACTTTTTTTTCCCAGGTCAACCCAGTCTTTAATGGGTACCAGATAAAGTATTTTGAAGTGAAGGCGTCCGGCGTGATGTTGACCAGATTACCCATACAGTATTGATTGGTCTATTAAATTTAGGTCTAGCTTTATGTGTCCAGTACTCCTTGTATGGATTCTGGGGCCCCATTGTGGGAAAAACAAGAATAGACCCACTGCCTTCCGAACAAGCATGTTGTTTGAGTTGACTCATTGGGAGCTTCCTTCAAAGTCGAAATGCATCTGCCCGAGCAGCAAGGAATAATCAGCTCACACAAATAAGCCAGTAAAACATATGTACGTACAAAAGTCAGGCCCTGGCACAAAGCCAAAGTCTAAATGGATGAATGAGGACTTTTCGCCGGAGCTAACAGCCGAAGAACGAAGAAGAAGGTATGGCCAATACACCTGATGGCGAGGGGAAAAGGTTCCTTTCTACTTTTGAAGCTGTTTCAATGCATTGTTCTCTATTTCTCAGACAGAAAGTGATGTGGCCAGACATATGAGACTTATGTTGATGGCTTTGAAAATTCCCAAGCCTTCCCCAAACATCACAGCTTTCGAAATTTTCAGCCAAGTAGAGAGCAAAGTAAGTTTATTGCTGACATATTTAGACATTTATTTCATTAAATTATTCATTTTATCACTTCAGCTTCACTTACTTTACATATACCTTTTTTCATATTTGTTATGATTATTGAATTACTCATCCTTCTTTCAATGTTTTATTTTTCATGTATTTCATTTAAATCTGTCCTTATGGCCATAGTTGTTGACTCCTTTTCATCTTTCAAATGATAGTGTTCCATTGTGCTATTGAGAGGCAATTAAAATGACTGAATACTATGGCAGTACCAGTTAAGTCTAGGAATGAAGGTCCTCTTCTCTGTAGTACAATGTTGTGGAGACTGTGTTGCCCATGCAGCTTGATCCTTTCTTGGCCCGCTTGATTTACTCCAAGACAGCAATATATTTAGAGAAAAGCATGCTGCAGCATGTTTCTGTCCGATGTGGGAGCTTCTCTCCTAGAGGAACTGCCAGATCAGTGCTGTGTCTCTCCGCTGTGGGAACTTCCCTCCTGGAGCAGCTGCCAGATCAGTGCTGTGTCTGACCACTGTCTGAGCTTCCCTCCTGGAGCAGCTGTCAGATCAGTGCTGTGTCTGTCCTCTGTGGGAGCTTCCCTCCTGGAGCAGCTGCCAGATAAGTGCTGTGTCTGTCGGCTGTAGAAGCTTCCCTCCTGGAGCAGCTGCCAGATAAGTGCTGTGTCTGACGGCTGTAGAAGCTTCCCTCCTGTAGCAGCTGTCAGATCAGTGCTGTGTCTGTCCTCTGTGGGAGCTTCCCTCCTGGAGCAGCTGTCAGATAAGTGCTGTGTCTGTCGGCTGTAGAAGCTTCCCTCCTGGAGCAGCTGCCAGATAAGTGCTGTGTCTGTCGGCTGTAGAAGCTTCCCTCCTGGAGTAGCTGCCAGATAAGTGCTGTGTCTGACGGCTGTAGAAGCTTCCCTCCTGGAGCAGCTGCCAGATAAGTGCTGTGTCTGACGGCTGTAGAAGCTTCCCTCCTGGAGCAGCGGCCAGATCAGTGCTGTGTCTGTCGGCTGTAGAAGCTTCCCTCCTGGAGCAGCTGCCAGATAAGTGCTGTGTCTGACGGCTGTAGAAGCTTCCCTCCTGGAGCAGCTGTCAGATCAGTGCTGTGTCTGTCCTCTGTGGGAGCTTCCCTCCTGGAGCAGCTGCCAGATAAGTGCTGTGTCTGTCGGCTGTAGAAGCTTCCCTCCTGGAGCAGCTGCCAGATAAGTGCTGTGTCTGTCGGCTGTAGAAGCTTCCCTCCTGGAGCAGCTGCCAGATAAGTGCTGTGTCTGACGGCTGTAGAAGCTTCCCTCCTGGAACAGCTGTCAGATCAGTGCTGTGTCTGTCCTCTGTGGGAGCTTCCCTCCTGGAGCAGCTGCCAGATAAGTGCTGTGTCTGTCGGCTGTAGAAGCTTCCCTCCTGGAGCAGCTGCCAGATAAGTGCTGTGTCTGTCGGCTGTAGAAGCTTCCCTCCTGGAGCAGCTGCCAGATAAGTGCTGTGTCTGACGGCTGTAGAAGCTTCCCTCCTGGAGCAGCTGCCAGATAAGTGCTGTGTCTGACGGCTGTAGAAGCTTCCCTCCTGGAGCAGCGGCCAGATCAGTGCTGTGTCTGTCGGCTGTAGAAGCTTCCCTCCTGGAGCAGCTGCCAGATAAGTGCTGTGTCTGACGGCTGTAGAAGCTTCCCTCCTGGAGCAGCTGCCAGATAAGTGCTGTGTCTGACGGCTGTAGAAGCTTCCCTCCTGGAGCAGCTGTCAGATCAGTGCTGTGTCTGTCCTCTGTGGGAGCTTCCCTCCTGGAGCAGCTGCCAGATAAGTGCTGTGTCTGTCGGCTGTAGAAGCTTCCCTCCTGGAGCAGCTGCCAGATAAGTGCTGTGTCTGACGGCTGTAGAAGCTTCCCTCCTGGAGCAGCTGTCAGATCAGTGCTGTGTCTGTCCTCTGTGGAAGCTTCCCTCCTGGAGCAGCGGCCAGATCAGTGCTGTGTCTGTCCTCTGTGGGAGCTTCCCTTCTCAAGCAGCTGCCAGATCAGTGCTGTGTCTGACCGCTGTCTGAGCTTCCCTCCTGGAGCAGCTGCCAACCAAGGCTAAAGGTCAGTCAGTGTAACTGGATGGAATTAGGCTTAGGTTGGTAATGTCAGATTTAGGTATTTTATTATAAATAGGCACTGCCAAATGCCATAAATGCCATTTGTAATTTCAGTTTGCTTATACATTTTTATTTTAATGGTGCAAATTCTTGTCACAGTTGAAAGAACTGATGTCAAAGTATCCGGATCAAGTCGGAAAGCCATTGCTGAAAGCAAGACTGTCAGAAAAGCAGTGGGCTCAAGTACTAGCAATAAATGAGGTACTTTCGGAGGAATACAGAATCAGGCGAGAAATGTTGCTGAAGAGGCTGGATGTTACAATCCAGTCATTCATGTGGTCAGACAAAGCTAAGGTCAGTTGAAATATTCTTCTGCATCTTCCTTGTGTTCTCAGTTAGTGATCCTGAAGCAGTTAGTGCTCATCAGGGCTGATGGTTTCATGTACTTACTTGCACATAAAAGTAAGTAAAGTTCTCTCTTCCACACCTTTTGGCGTATTGGAAATATAGGGCTAAAACTATACTTTTATTGACCAGTTGGCACTTAGTGGCTAATGTAGTCAGCATCATACCAGCCGCCTTTACTTCCCATGACTGCACCTGGTACCAACTCAAGGCTGGGTTGACCTGCGACAAGGTCATTTTTACACATAAAAAAGCAGCTGGTAAACGTGCTATTTGTACCAACTTTATGCTATCAGTGCCAGACAAAGACAGTCTTAGAAAAAACATAATTGCAAAACCACATCAGAGATGAGATGTATAAGAAATGTACTGGGAAAAACAAGAAAAGACAGAGTCACCAATTAAAAACTAAGAATAATAGTAGGCACAGTACCGGTGAATGATTTCATAGAACATCACAGAATCAAATAGTTTGGTTGTCTGGTCAGAATGGAACAAAATCAACCAGCAGCTATAGAAAACTACATGAGAACAGCAGGCTAGTAGCAAGAGGCCAACCAAAAAAGATATGGGTGGAGGGAGTAAATGAAACACTACAGAAACGCAGTGTGACATTAATAAAGCTTTGCTTCTAATCAAAGACAGGAAACTGCATGTATTATTCCTCTCTACGACGCTTTACGGCACAACCTGTAGGAGGGAAGAAAGAAGGCATTGGTAGGGTAATAAATAACTCAATATGGAAACAGTTGCACATGATAGAATCTGTAGAAGAATAGAAGAATAAAAAGCTGTGAGCGCTGTGGAATGTATAAAGGTGCAATATGAGAATGAGGAAGTAGTTTTCAAAGCTGTATGGCCCCCTGGGTTGTTCGTCCATCATTAGCGATGAAAACCACCTTTCATCCAAAGTAGTAATGGTCAATGATTATGAGTACAAAGGTGGCTGATTAGTCCAGTATGTACCTGGAAAGTTCTTAAGCAGTGAGGACAACAGATGGAGGCCGCAGTAAGTGTGGTATTAGCAAGAGGTTTTTTTTTCTTCTAGTCTGCCTCTGTTTCTCTGCCTGTGCAACCTCCGCTGCCTGGCAGGCTGATGCACCATGCCTGAGGGATGTACGCCATCCAGAACAGTCCTGTGCAGCAGCCTCCCACATCGCTCTATTGATACCAGAAAAAGAGAGCAGTTTGAGTGTGTCCTTATAGCGCTTCTCTGTCCTCCTTTAGGAGGCAATAGTCTAGCATGCGGGCTAGGTTACCAGCCCAATGCTGCTGATAATTCTTCAGTATCATGTGGATGCTAGGCAGGTTTGCCCTGTCAAGAACCACAGTATTTGGGATCCTTTCTTGCCATATGATCCCCTAGTTAGCCGAATTAGTAATCATGGAAATGAGGTGTCTGAGAAAGACTGTAGGAGTGACCAGAAGAGATAAAATCAGCAGTGAGGTTATACGAGATAAAGTCGGCACAAAACCAATTCTAAATTACATACTAAGACAGCAAATCAAATGGATTTAAACCTGACTGACTGATGTCACTTCCATCACTGAGACTTGCTGAAAAATTTGACAGTAGCTTGGCTTTAAAATGCTATTTGGTTTGGTTCACCCTAATTGCATTTTTCTTCTTCTTCTTCTTCTTCTTCTTCTTCTTCTTCTTCTTCTTCTTCTTCTTCTTCTTCTTCTTCTTCTTCTTCTTCTTCTTCTTCTTCTTCACGTTCACCAGCTGTAAACTCTGGCAGAAAGTTCTGGTTGTTTATCCACTTTTGGACTTCAGTCCTGTTCCAGAACGTGAGTTTTGCGTGTGCATCCATTTTACAGATCTGACTGATTTGTATGCAGACTGCTGGTTCCTTGCCTCTCAGGCAAATGCACTCCGACTTTGAAAAAAAGCTCCCATTTAGTTGGCTCTTACGACATGCTTTTGGGTAAGGCAGTGGGTCTATTCTTGTTTTCCCTATAATAGGGCCCCGGAACCCACACGAGGAATTGCATTTTTAACTAATATGTTCATATCATACACACCTAAATCTTAGCGCAGGCGCGTACTCGGTTATATTAACTATGCATCTCATAAACACGTCACTGCAAACAAATCGAAAACAATGATGCTGATGGGAGATTTACCCAGCCGGAAAGATGGTTCGTGGCATTTCGTAGTAACAGGGTTAATATGTGTTACTCATCGTGTGGGTTCTAGACCCCCCTTATGATGAAGGGGGGGGGGGGGGAGAGTTAGACTAGGCTTTCCTTTTAACAGGTATCTGCCTGAGAGGCATGGAACCAACAGTCTGCATATTCATAAGCCAGATCTGTAAACTCATGTTACGGAGCAAGACCACAATCCAGAAGTGGAAGAGCAACTGGGACTTTCAGCCCCAGTTTACAGTCAGTGAACACAAGGAAGAAGAAATGTGAAGTGTTATGTAAAGAAATGTGCGTGTTCTGCTAGTTATAAAATGTGCATAACATGTAAGCGTAACACAAGGCACCTTTCATCGTCCCCACAGAAAAATGAGAACAAAATAGCTGAGGTTTACCAACCAATCAGGAGAACCTTAGTGGCAAAGACAAATGTTGATGTACCACAAATACTTGCCGCAAGAGATGGTAAGTTTACAGTGTATAGTCAGTAGTATGTATAATCATCATCAAGTGCATTGCCATATGATATGAGTGATATCAGGATACTTAATTGTCTTGATAAAAGTGTTGATACTCAATGTCTTTATAAAAGTACAGATACTCTTTACTTTATAAAAGTGTTGATACTCATTGTCTTTATAAAAGAACAGATACTCTTTACTTTATAAAAGTGTTGAATTCATTGTCTTTATAAAAGTACAGATACTCTTTACTTTATAAAAGTGTTGATACTCATTGTCTTTATAAAAGAACAGATACTCTTTACTTTATAAAAGTGTTGATATTCATTGTCTTTATAAAAGTACAGATACTCTTTACTTTATAAAAATGTTGATTCTCATTGTCTTTATAAAAGTACAGATACTCTCTACTTTATTAAAATGTTGATACTCATTGTCTTTATAAATGCATTGATACTCATTTTCTTTATATAAGTGTTGATACTCATTGTCTTTATAAAAGTAGCGATACTCATTGTCTTTATAAAAGTGTCGATACTCATTGTCTTTTAAAGGTGTTGATACTCATTGCACAGTGTTGTTATTATAGCAAGAAAACAGTTATGTCTCACGAAAGGTGCTGGTACTGCGTAAGCCAGAAAAGTTGTATCCATTTATGTCCTGATACTTATATATGCAATTTGAAATGACAGTGTAGAATCTTCTCCCTGCTATCTTGTGTCTGTTTATTCATACATGTTATCAGTTGTTGATACCTGTGTCCCTTTCTTCTTTTCTCATAATGTGCTTCTCTCCCCCCCCCCCCATTATTGTTGCTTCTTTCTGATATGTATGGTATTTTATTCGTGTCTCGTTTTGGCTGGCTAAGCTATTTAGAACATACTGTCAAAGCACAGTTTAAAGTGATATTGTGTTTATTCCTGTTAATTGTCCACGATTCAAGGCCGTAAATGAAAATTAGTTCAGTGTAATACAGTCTAGTCTGGATAAGTAGAAGTCGCAGGGACCTAAGAAAATGCTTAGGACTTCTACTTATCCAGACAACACACAGAGTAGAGAATGTACACTAAAACCGATCAGTAGCATTGAGTAAAACAATTATACCAGTTAGGAAACACCATAATTTAACAAATAAATAGCAATAGAATATCAGAAATGTTGAAATCTTTAATTATTTTAGAAGGTAAAACATTAAAACCATATGGGAATTCAGACATTAATTAAAGGAAAATTCTATGATTTTTACTTAGCTTTTTGTACTGTGAAAAAATGTCTTCCCATGGCATGTGTAACAAATGGTGAGATTACATCATCTGAGCACCCAGTCTGCATCATGTAAATGTTAATTGTGTCCACGTCTGCCAAAACATCTGACTGTGATACAGGTACAGAGTAATATTTAGCTAAAGCAGGTTTAATCACTTCTGTCCATGAATTAGTTAGTGTTGCTCCATCAACAGATTGTTTCTCTCCACACACACTCTTGTATATTATGCAATGGCATAATATGAGCCATTTTAAAAGGGCAGCTTCAACAAAATCGCATGATGCTGTTTTAGCTCGCTGTCTTGTCACTGTTGATTTTGCACTCGAAAAACAATGTTCTGTAGCGTTCCTTTGCTTTAAAAATGCCAGAAAGGGTCGAACTTGGAATACCATATTCCCTAGCTATATCCACTTTCTTCCCGCTATGTTCAACCTCTTCCAACAGTTCAATCTTTCTTTTTAAAGTTAAAGTAGTCAGCATTCGACCGCTAGCCGCCATTGTTAATACTGTATGTAGTGAGATATCATAGCTGCAAGATTTTACGTTATTTCCTGGGCTAACTAAAGAAAAAATTTTCTTTCGTTGTGATAATAAACAGTTTGACTTAAACAGGTATGTGTATATAGTCGGAATTTTTTTTTAGATTCCACTTATCCAAATATTTGAGGTAATCAAATTCGACTTATCAAGATTTTAAATAATAGATAAAGAAGGAAAATTGACGGGAGTAAGCTGGCCATGTCGACTAAAACCAAATTCGACTTATCCGAGTTCGACTTAAGTGGACTCGACTGTATACAATCATTCTTTTTCTCCCAGTGACATATTTCATATATAGCATTAAACTGTTTTCCTATTCTTCATTTCTTCTTCTTCTGCCTTTCTATCCCCCAATGGAGCATAGGCCCTCAACCAACTCACATCAAGTCGTTCTATCCTTCACCATTGCATGGAGCTCTCCCCATGTCCTCCCAATCTTTCTAACCTCATTCTCCAGCTCTCTTCTCCATGTGTTTTTTGGCCTTCCTTTATTCCAATGCCCCTGTGGGTTCCAATGCAAAGAAATTCTAGTTATGCTGTTGTCCTGTTTTCTCAGTGTGTGCCCTATCCAACGCCAGCGTCTTTTCCTCACCTCCTGATCCACTGGAGCCTGTTTAGTTCTCTCCCAAAGTTCTATATTAGTTATTCTATCATACCATTTTATTCCCTCTATTCTGTGCAGGCACCAGTTAATGAATGTCTGTCTGTAATTTATTTGTAATTGCCTTGGTTGTTCTCCATGTTTCCGCCCCATACAATAGTACTGATTTGACATTAGAATTAAAAAATTTTTAGTTTAGTATTTCTTTTAATTTCTTTTGACCTCCACAAATTCCCTAGTGCTATGAAAGCCCCTCTTGCCTTTTGTATTCTTATTTTAATATCTCTATCAGTTCCTCCATCTTTATCTACATTACTGCCTAAATAGGTGTACGACTCCACGTCTTGGAGTGGGGTGCCATTAAGAGAAACCACATTACTATTTGCCTGATTTATAATGCTTCTCTTTTTGACATCCATGGTTGGTTGGTTTTTGTGGCTATGGTTTTTACAGGATGAGGTAGCCAACCTCAAGCCCAACCCTACCCTTAGTCGCCTCTTACAACATGCATGGTAGGGTGCAGTGTCACTATTCTTTGCTTCCCGTGAGGGCCCCGGTGACACTCGGGCGATTCTTCATTTAGCAAACATAAAATATGCTTTTACTTAATCTTTCTTTATGATCCCCAATAATATACAACCAGTTTTCTCTAGTGTTCATTGTGGATTCATTTGATTAACTAGTATAATAGTTTTGCTATCAAATAAACAGTTCTCATCTGTGTGTTCCAGAGGCCCTTTTTTTTTTTTTTTTGGGCGGGGCGGATAGGCCCATTGCTTCCAGTGAGCTCATGTCGTTAAAAAAAAAAAACACTTTAGGGGTATTTCCTTTGAAGTTGGAGTGCATCTGCCTGAGAAGCAAGGAACCGACAGATAAACCATATCTGTAAACATGGATGTGCACACAACACTCAGGCTCTAGAATGAGACTTAAGTCCAGAAGTGGATGAACAACCAAAACTTTCCTCCAGTATTTACAGCCATTAAACATAAGGAAGAAGAAGAAGAAGACAAAAGAGAAATTTAACTGTTTTTTGTTGTTGTTATGTTTTGTTATTCTGTGTTTTGTTTATCTCTGTGTGTTGTGTTTATCTATGTATTTTGTTTATCTCTGCATTCAGACTTGACGAGGATACAGAAGACCAGCAGTGGTGAGGCCAGGGAGAAGACAAAGTGTGCAATAAACAGAGTACTCATTGGACAGGTATGTGCTCCTACCTTCTGGGTGAAAGCAGGGTTCTATCTTAATATCTCCCCCAAAAACAGTCAGTCGAATATTTTAGGGTGTGTTAGATAGACAGTTGTGGGATCTAGGCTGCATACAGTCGTGGGATCTAGGCTGCATGCAATCGTGGGATCTAGGCTGCATACAGTCGTGGGATCTAGGCTGCATACAGCCCAGTTCTAGATAGTTGCATGCAGTATTTAAATCTAGGCTGCAGAAAGCAGCAAACACGCTCTTAACACCCTAAAAAATATTAGACTATCCTGTGACGTCATCCTGGGGGGGGGGATTTTGGGAAAGCACCGAAAGCATTTGTATATATATGTCAGTCGCTGGACGGCCACTTATAGCCAATTTTTTGTCTATCTCACCTACAACAAATGAACAGACATTAGGCTCTCAGGCCCATCTAACACTCTACCCTTCTGGTCTCTATTCTTTGATTTATTATTTCATTCATACATATTTTAATGTTATAATAAACATACTCAACAACAACAACAACAACAACTAAATAAGCAATAATAAATATCAAAATCTGTTTAAATCACCAATGATCACTAGCACGATGAGAGCTAATAGACTGAAATAGTTGGGGCATGTTAAAAGAATGTCAGAGACAGAGAAGTAAAAACTGTATACACGAAGGAGATGAATGGTCGTAGACCACGAGGCAGACCATGAAGACAATGGAGAGATAATGTCCAGACAGACATGCAAACACTTGGTGTCACCAACTGGAAAGAGAAGGCCAACCAGAGAGATGGATGGAGGCGGGTGAAATCTGCAGCAATGAACCTCAAGGGCTCAGAATGCTGAAGAAGCAGAAGAACAACAACTAAATATTAATCACAAATGCTAGAGTGTGCTGGACTGTATCTAACATTTCTAAATGAGAAATGATTTTAGTAATGATTTGTATGTGTCTAGGAGAGACAGGCCGTATGCTTAGAGTTGAGTGGAGGTGGTAGATATGATCATTGTTCACAAATCGACATCTATTACATCGGGGCAGCCCAGTTGTCTATTGTATCAGTTGGATAACTCATCTTTTGGAAATTGTACACCCTTTTCCTGGCATTTTGACTGCTCGAAATCTTTTGAAGTCTGAGTGCATCTGTCTGAGAGGCGAGGTATCAACAATCTGCACACAAATAATCCAGATCTGTAAAACTGATGCGCCTGCTAACCTCAAGTTGTGGGGCGAGAGCAAAGCCTGGACATAAACAAACCACTTGGACTTTTCGCCACAGGTCACACTCAGTAGATACAGACGAAGTGCCCCTGTGTATTTGTTAGTACATATGTAAATGCAGCCAATATTTATGAGGTAAAATATTTACTTGTGATTGATTCTAGAGAGATACTTCAGTAGTATGTATGTGATATATTCTTGCTCAGCTGACTTTGCAGTTGTGGATGGTTATGTTATCATAGATTATATCACAGAACTTTGGGCTTCGGCATTTCCTTGCATGCTCAGTCCTCCCATGCAGCAGCCACTCCAAGATACCTCTACTGATTGTTCTTGGCCCGGAAGTTGGCATAAATGTTGATAGTTAAAGTTAAGAGGATCAACTTAATTGCACCGAGTTTTATCCCATGTGGCTCGGTCTCTCTCTGCAGATTGGCTAGCTGCCTGCAGAGAGCACAGCACAGAGCACTAACTCCGTAGCTCTGGTGATGATCTCCAGGGATCTGTGTAAAAATTACACTCGTGAACTGAATGAGGCAGCCTTGAAACAAACCCACGACTTTCAGAGCACGAGGCAAATGGCTTGACCACTTCTCCACGGATACCCTCAGAGATGTGCTTCACCATGCTTTACTCCGACGTCAAGCAGTCATGTTGGTGTCCGAGATTTGTCATTATCCACTAACCTAGTCCGTACAGAGTTAATGATATCTACTCTGTCCATGCATGGATGGTGCAGCAGAAAGACACACTTAGATCTGGGTACAGGCTTATCAGTATTGGCCTAGGAGAGGGGACTAGTAGTCTGATCAACACTCAGCACGCAGAAGGAAAGAAAAGACGCTTAAGATTAGAACTCTGCACTAAACGTTTGGAATTGGAACTCTGCACTGACTGCTGAAGTTGGGGATAAAGCACTCATGGGAATGTCCTGAATGCTGTGGTGTTGGATGTCAGCTTTATGTCAAAGTGTGCCTGTGTTTGTGTATATACTAGTCCATAAACAGCAACATTATACCAGCATTGTGTTTTTCTCAAATTCAGGTACCAGACAGAGGGGGCCGAGCTTGGGAGCTTGAACCTCCTCCTCCAGAGATGCCGGCATTCATGTCTCGAGATTCTGGTAAGTTAGTGCACGTCCTCTCTCTTTATTCTTCTTCATTGACTTCCTTTCCCCAACAGTGTTTGGTATAAGATTGGTTCTCACATTCTGTAGAAATCTTTACCTGCACAAAGGCAGCCAGCCTTAAATGAAAGTCATGTTGTAGATTAGGTGAAGGCCTGTGCTCTATTGTGTGCTGAGAAAGAGAGAGAGAGAGAGAGGTGCTGAGAGAAAGCAGAGAAAGAGAGAGAGAGGTGCTGAGAGAAAGCAGAGAAAGAGAGAGAGAGGTGCTGAGAGAAAAAGAGAGAGAGAGAGACAGGTGCTGAGAGAAAAAAGAGAGAGAGAGAACATTAATCACACAGCAGGAATCGTTGCAGATCAGTAAGCACACAAAAGAAAGCAATGAATCGAGCCGATGTTCTCGGTACTCTGAAAGAGGCAGGACGAGTAGACGATTCAGGAGAAGAGGGTGAATTAGTAATATTGACAAGACTACAAGAACTTCATGTGAAACGAGGTGCTACCAGACATGAAACACTATACAGGAAGCCAAAGAAGAATAGTAAACCAACACAGAACTGGTGTTAACAGAGCGCTTATAGACCTGCTGATGTGCAGTGAACACGAACACCATTCCCATCATGGCACACTTTAAAACCAGTCCCTTGCCAACTTTCCTCCCTCATCAGCTTTTGTGCTAAGGCCTTCCTTGATATCCTGTGTCCACCATTATTCTGGTTAACCCTTACCTCTGCTTGAGATAACTGTACTCTTCATTACCACTCTTCCCCATGTGGGATCTGGGGCCCCATTGCGGGGGAAAACAAGAATAGGCCCACTGCCTCCCTTACTATCATGTCATTGGAGTCGACTAATTGAGGGTTCCCTATGAAGTCCGAGTGCGTCTGCCCGAGCGGCAAGGAACAACCAGCCACACACAAAACGCAGGCCTTGACGCAAAGCCAGACGGACGAACTGGACTTTCTGCCTGAGCTTTCAGCCCGTGAACAAAAAGAAGAAGAGATTACCGTTCTCCGTTCTCTCCAAACCATAATTGTATTTAATATGGCCATAGAATAGACACAGTGCTCCTTAAATTGCATTCATAAAAGGCAGTTATATAAAGATTTGTTGAAATCGGATGTGTTTAGTTGAAAGGCGCAGATATCATAGCCTAGCTGTAAACTACAACACAGTGAGCCAACAGCCTTTTATGGGTGTATGAAGAAGAAAATGGTTGAGTGTGAAATAAACAATGGTAAATAATAATAAAATTGTGTCAACGTTTAATAGATTAGGTTAGTGTTTCACAGACTTTTCTTAGTCGCGACGCCTTTTTTCAAGTAAAATTTTACCGCAGCGCCCTTACCTAAATAAAAGTAGGACTATTCGTATGTAAGGGATTTAAAAAAAAATTTAACTTGTGTTTCTTTGAATATTTTGCGGCGCCCCTGTAAAGATGTCGCAGCTCCCGGGGATGCCACAGTGCACAGTATGGGAATCACTGGGTTAGGAGATGAACCTTAGAGAGGGAACATCAGCTGTATATGTGATGGCCGCAGTGCACAGTATGGGAATCACTGGGTTAGGAGATGAACCTTAGAGAGGGAACATCAGCTGTATATGTGATGGCCGCAGTGCACAGTATGGGAATCACTGGGTTAGGAGATGAACCTTAGAGAGGGAACATCAGCTGTAAATGTGATGGCAACAATGGTCTGGACATCCCATGTTCTCATTAGGCAACACTTTCCTTGATGCAACCTGGTCTTGCTAGCCATGTTGACTATCTCCGTGGTGGTAATGCTCCTGTCTCCCTGCAGCACAGGATAACACTAGCATCTGGAAGGGTAAGGGAGTTGCCAACAACAGCAAACACTGTCATTTGTTTAGTGTAGTAGAGATCGTTTTCATTAACCAATTTACCTCACTCAGTCAGTCAGGTTCCCCTGTGGGTTCTGGGTTCCCATTGTAGGTAAAACGGCCTGGCCATTGAGTTAACCGTAAGTGTCGATTCCTCCCCACCAAATATATGGTTGACACATTCCGTTTCTGGGGACAGCTTTTATCGAGTTTGCTCTCTAGACAGTTGCAGTCCCCTGCTGACGAGATTCTGTCTTCCCAAGTGGACCGCCACGATCAAAACATTGCGAAGGCAGCGTGGCCGAGGCTGCCAAAACTATTGGTCATTATCCCGCCCCGACACAGCACAACCACAATGCACGCTGCTCCCACGAAAAACACATAATATCCTGCGTTGGAAATGCGCATAAAATAACAGTCCATGTTTATGAAACAGAATAATCCGAGAGAATTGACAGCCAGCGAAAATAAACACAGCTGCTGTCCGCCATTTTGAAAACGGAAGTCCCATAGGTAAAACAAGAAAAGACCCATTGCCTCTCCAGCAAGCTTGTCGTAAGAGTCGACTGATTGGGGGTTTCCTTCGAAGTCAGAGTGCATCTGCCTGAGAGGCTAGGAACTGACAGTTTGCATACAAATAAGTCAGATCTGTAAAACGGATGTGCACGCAGCGCTGATGTTCTGGAACAAGTCTAAAAGTCCAGAGGTGGATGAACTGCCAGAACTTTCCGCTGGTGAATGTGAAGAAGAAGAAGAATCAATCAGGTGCCATTTTCACAGCGAAGGTTGGCTGCAGTGGATCTCTAAAACGCCCTGTCTCTTGTCCTAGTTGTACACTTACCCAGACTGCTGCCTGTCCATCTCTTCATGTTGTCCCCCCAATTATATCATTGTCTACCTTTTACTTTCTTGCCCTCGACCTTTCCCTCCAGTATGGTTTTTTTAAAAAGAGTATTATGTCTTAATGCAGCCAAAATATTTTAATTGTCTCTTTTTTATTTATTTCAGTAGTTCTGTTTTTCACTTGTAGTTTTTCCAGATCTTATTTATATAATTGTTTTTGTTTCCATGAAATACGACGTTAATTGTCTCTTTTTTATTTATTTCAGTAGTTCTGTTTTCACTTGTAGTTTTTCCAGAACTTATTTATATAATTGTTTTTGTTTCCATGAAATACGACGTCTTCTTCTGTACATCCACATTTCCAGAGACTCACGTTTTGATCTTCTAGTTGCCTGTTCATTATTCAAGTTTCTGCACCATACAGCACAGTTGAATATACAAAACATTTCAGGATTCTCATTTTTTAATGTGTTGTTTATCTCTCAAGATGTCAGTAATTTTTGCATCTTATTGAGGATAGTTTTAGCCATTTCAGCTCTCTTTTTCATTTCTGTTTCACTTCTGTAATCATCTGTTATTACATGCCAAGTTAGGAGAAACTTGTTACTTGTTCTGTCTCTCTATTTACTGTGATGTTCATGTTTGGTTGATCTTTTCCATTGTTAATTACCAGTGTTTGTTTTTTCGAACGTCAACCCTTTCAATCCAACAGAACACATTATAGTTCATAGGTTCCTGCCTAGAAGCCAAATGAATGCAAGGTGCGCCTATTTTACGTCTGTCTTGACTACCTCTTCGGCCTCTAATGCTAAGCCCCTAGGACTTGAAAATTAATGTCTAAATCATAATGTGCAGTCTGTCTTTTGATTTGATGAACTAGGTCCTGTAACTCCTGGTCACTTTCTGCTAGTAACAGTCTCTGATTGTTTATTCTTCTTCAATTCTTCTTCTTCTTTGCGTTCATCGGCTGTAAACTCCAGCTGAAAGTTCTGGTTGTTCGTCCACTTCTGGACTGCAGTCCTGTTTAAAAACCTGAGTGTTGCATGTGCATCCATTTGACAGATCTGGCTCATTTGTGTACAGACTGTTGGTTCCTTACCTCTCAGGCAGGTGCACTCCGACTTCAAAGAAAGCTCCCAATTAGTCGGCTCTCACGACATGCTTTTGGGTAGGCAGTGGGTCTATTCTTGTTTTCCCTATGATAGGGCCCTGAAACCCACACAGGGGTTCTTCTTCAATCAATATTCAGACCAAACATTTCTGTAGCTTGTCTAAAAAATGTTTTCTTTATTACAGTTGAAAAGGCCTGGGCATAACACATATCCTTTTATCTCTATCTCTGGTGAGATGATGTTATTTCTGACTGTTGCTATTTGTTCCCAGTATAGGTTACTGATAATTCTGACATTATTTCCGTGTAATGCAATGGCTCTCAACCTTTCTAATGCCGTGACTTTAATACAGTTCTTCATGTTGTGGTGACCTCCGACCATACAATTATTATTGTCGCTACTTCATAACTTCAATTAATATGTGTTTTGCGATGGTCTTTGGCAACCCCTGTGAAAGGGTCATTCAACCCAAAAAATAAAGGTTGAGAACTGCTGATCTGATCCTATATTTTGGAGACATGCAATGTTTTTACTGTTGTTCCCTGTCACAGGCCTTTTTATAATCTGTAAATCATGCATCAGTATATATATATTTTTCATTTAGCATCTTTAGACAAATTGTGGCTTCCCTTGTGCCAATGTTTTTCTGAAACTCAAACTGTTCACCGAAGATTTTGTCGCTCCAAGAAGCCGCAAAACCGGCACTTTCGATTGGGTCCACCCGATACATGTTTTTTTAAGCCCCAGGAAATGCATTCCATTTATTGTTTCACTCTTTTCATGTTTAATGATAACTCCTTGTATATATTTCTAAACAAAAATTTAAAAAATTGTTAGAAAATAAATATAACAATATATTAGTTTTAAATGTTTTTTTTTAAAAGTATTTTTTGGGTGGGAGAATTTCCCATGCGATCATCCCATTTTTTGTCATTAACAGGGCGACAGGTTTTGTTTTTAGTATCCAGAAGCCATGAGTTGTTAACCATTAGTCTCGGTATTATGGATATCGCAAGCTTTCGGCCTTGATTCCATTGTAAATACCGTAAATCTGGGAGAAAATGTGGCTTTCCTGCCCACCCCCGGGATTGAACCCGGATCACAAGGAGTTCGTTACCCGGTCTCCGCGCAATCGGGTTTAGCCAACTACACTAGAGAGCCGGGCGGTTGATGATGTCATTCTGTGTTACTGTGTCCAAAAGAGAAGCAGAAATTAGTAATAGTGTAACCTACCATACATGTCATAATAGATAGGAGAAACACAGGCATCTTGAGGGTGCCTCACGCTATATAACAAGAGAGGACTGAGCTACTAGTCACCTCACTATCATCTCACTGTCACCTCACTGTCAGCTCACTGTCACCTCACTGTCAGCTCACTGTCAAGACAAAAAAAAAGATGAAATGTCTTTTCCCGTTTAAATATACATATATATTTTTTTTTCAGGTCGTGGTGGTGGAGGAAGAGGTGGTGGGAGAGGCGGCGGTGGAGATCGGGGTGGTGGTGGTGGTCGTGTACAAGGTGGATGGGGCGGCAGTTCACAGCAAACACAGAATGTTGGAGGAAACTGGACTCAGGGAGGGGGTGGATATCATCAAGGAGGTGGAGGTGGTGGTGGAGGAGGAAGGGGTGGGTACCAAGGAGGAGCAGGTGGTGGATACCAAGGAGGAGCAGGAGGAGGATACCAAGGAGGAGCAGGAGGAGGATACCAAGGAGGAGTGGGTGGTGGTTATCAGGGAGGAAGAGGTGGTGGTTATCAGGGAGGAGGTGGTGCTGGTGGTGGCTACCAAGGTGGAGCTGGAGGATATGGCGGCGGAGCTGGTGGACATGGTGGCGGAGCTGGTGGACATGGTGGCGGAGCTGGTGGACATGGTGGCGGAGCTGGTGGACATGGTGGCGGAGCTGGCTACCAAGGAGGAGGAGTTGGTGGTGGATATCAAGGAGAACATCACGGTGGAAGAGGTGGTGGAGGCGGAAGAGGTCGAGGGGGAAGAGGAGGCAGGAGTAGATAATGACATCTATCACTTTGTACATAATCTAAATTTGAAGATTCCTGGTTAGCCTGACATATTGTGAAAGTTAAAGAGAGATCTACTTCAATGATGTTTTGTTTTCTTTCTGGATGCAGGAGTGCTTTTGTCCTGCATCTATATGCCAGAAAGTGTCAGTTTTATTTTGAGTTTGGCTTCATTTTTACACACCCACATTGGTTTAAACCTGTACGTGCGTGAGTCCATTTCAGTCAGCCTTTTCTTCTTCATATAAACGGGGAGTCAAGGTTTAAACCTGTAAATGCGTAAGTCCATTTCAGTCAGCCTTTTCTTCTTCGTATAAATGGGGAGTCAGTTAAATTGGCTTATCAGTTTCCACATAACACGAACAGCCTGCGATATGCTGATGACGCCTAGATGTCGACAAGTTAGAAAGAACCACAGGCTTTGGCAGAAAGTGATAAAATGAACCTCTCAATAATTGGAAGATAGAAGTAATAGTGATTTGGAAGAAAAATATAGTGCCTAAATGTATAATAAAAGTCAGGCATTATTTTAGGGCAAGTACACAAATTTAATATTTGGGCACATGGATAACATCCGGTGGTAGAAGTATCACACACAGAGATAAAGAACAGAATAGGACAGACCAAAACTGTCTTTTATAAAACTATGAACATTTTCTGCAAAAAATCCTTGTCATTAGAGGTTAGAAAAAGAAATCATGCATGCTATATAGAGTCAGTTTTAACATATGGCTGTGAATCCTGGACAGTTAGTAAACAAGCTGAACATTATCTTGAGGCCTCTGAAATGTGGTTTTACAGAAGAATTCTCAGAATTCCTTGGACAGCTAAGAAGAGCAAACCAGATGTTTTTAAATAGGCGAGTGCTCGAAGACAACTTATCAAAAACATCAGAAAGAGACAATCGTCATTTTGTGGTCATGTTATGAGAAGAGGGAAAATGGAACATGTTGTGACCACTGGAAAGATCTGTGGAAAGAGAGACAGACCACTGGAAAGATCTGTGGAAAGAGAGACAGAGAAAGATAGTGTCAGAGGATTCTTTACAGCCTATTGTCATTGCATTGAGTGGTGTCAACACTCGAACTGATACACGCAGTTGCGGATTGTGGAG
Source organism: Candidula unifasciata (assembly GCA_905116865.2). Lineage (NCBI taxonomy): Eukaryota > Metazoa > Mollusca > Gastropoda > Stylommatophora > Geomitridae > Candidula > Candidula unifasciata. The sequence continues at coordinate 81,321 of CAJHNH020008528.1, read as the reverse complement.
AGGCACGATCACCTATACCGGTTGGCAAGACACTTGATGATGATCCATATCTACAAAAATGTTGGAGCCAATATAATTGGCTTATTCAGTTTCACGAAATGTGAGAGTCAATATAATTGATGTATCCGGTTTCACAGAAATGCGAGAGCCAAGTGTCTTATTCTGTTCCACAGAAATGAGGGAGCCAGTTACATTGGCTTATCTGGTTTTACAGAAATATGAGAGTCAGTTACATTGGCTTATCTGGTTTTACAGAAATATGAGAGTTAGTTGCATTGGCTTTTCTGGTTTTACAGAAATATGAGAGTCAGTTACATCGGCTTATCCAGTGTTAAATAAATCAAGAAGCACTCAAAATGAGCATATTTCCATTTATTAGGTTTGATTACATTTCCTTATAGTATTTCCTCAGTGATAGAATCTTTTTTGTTGGCTGTTAACTCCAAAGGCTAGAATCTTTAAAAACATCCTGTTTGACAATTGTTAGTACATAGGAGGTGGTAAAGATTGACTTTAAAATAGAGAATACCTGACTGAATTCCATTTACCAGGTGACCTGATTAAAAGGTTACCTTAGAGTGTTTTAACTTGACAATTGCAGCTAACATAAATTAGAAGAGATAATGTATTATCAGGGAGCCGCCATGGTCTAGCAGTTAGAGGGTCAACTGTGGATTGGAAGGGCGTGGGTTCGGTTCCTGACTAGGGCCATTTTTAAAAAAAAAATAACTTCGGCTCCCAGTCTGACCCAATCTTGAGTGGGTACCAGTTACAGTCCTGGGAAGTAAAGGCGACCGGCGTGGTGCTGACCACATCACCCACCAAGTGCCGTTTTGTCTATAAAATATACGTCTAGCCTTATATATCCAATACACCTGAAAGGCATGGAAAATGGTCCTTTTCTTTACTTTAATGTCTTATCAAGACAGACAGCTGACGTGAAGGTCTTAGTTTGTGATAATAATAATAATATTTGCATACATACACTTGTGGCCATGAGTTCAAGACCACCTAGTAAATATGTTTTTCCATACTGTTATGCAGTATTGCATCCACTGCTGTTTAGGGCTTACTAGGAAATTGTTGGAGTCATCACTGCCCTAAAATAGGTGACACACAACTCCATAATAACAGAAAAATATGGTATCAGTCATTATGCAATGCCATTTAAACAAAATGGACTGGGGTCTGTGTGGCGAAGTGGTTAAGCCATTTGCTTCATGCTTTGAAAATCGCGAGTTTGTTTCATGGATATGTTTTTACAGAGCCATTGCTTCTCGCTTTGAAGTTTATGAGTTTGTTTCATGGATATGTCATTCAGTTGTTACAGAAATCCCTGGGGATAATGCTACTACTAATTAGTTTGTGCTTCACCCGATGCCTAGAAAGACGTTCGCCTCGCGCTGTGAAGGCCATGGGATTTGTTTTACAAAGGGATCATTCACTTTTTACACACATCCCATGGGATCATTGCTACAGCTGGAGTTGGTACTTTGCATGACACTTGCATCTAGCAGGCAGCCATTCTGCAAAGGAAGCATGAGCGTAAACTTGATGCGGTGAAGTCAGTGCTCTTGACATTAACTCATTTTTAAAAAGGCCAACTTCCCGTGCGGGTTCCGGGTCTCACATTGTGATGAAAACAAGAATAGACCTGCTGCCTTCCCAACAAGTATGTCGTAGAAGTTGACTAATTGGGAGCTTGCTTGGAAATCGCAGGCCTCTTCTCTAGCGGCAAGGAACAACCAATTGCAAAAATAAATAAGCCAGTGAAATGGATCAGCATAAGAACCTCAAGCCCTGGCACAAACCCATGTCAAGGGGATGAACAATCAGGAATTTCTGCGGGAGCTTACAGCCAGTAAACAAATGAGAAGAAGAAATATCAGAACTAAATATCCACTGCGATTGTACAAACATGTTTTGTTAATTACTGACGCTTTGTACTAACCACGTAGATAGCAGGACAATATGAAATGTAGGTCTTCAGATTGATTTTTTTTTTCTGGACAGTTGTTTTATGTTATTGACATATTCTGTGAAGTAAATATATATATACATGTCGGTTCTGTGGCTAAGTCAGTGCAAAGGCTTCGTAATGCCGAGATGCCGGGTTCAAACCCAGCTGCGGGCTATGCGCCTTGCGTTAGTTTCTACAGTGGTATCAAGAAAGCCGACCGTCCAGAAAGCAATGGCAAACTACTGGACGTAAATTTGCCTAGAGAAACCACACAACAGCCAGGGGCTGTTGGGGTTGATTCTGCAACGTCCTGTAAAGGATACGCAACTAACCTATATATTATATACATATATAACACTGCCACATGCTAATGTTAGTAGCCATACAGGTTATGTTCTGTTCTGTGTTGTGAACACATTTAATGCGTATTAGATCATGTTGACCTGTTCAGCACAGTGAGAAATAAATTCTGTATTGGTCAACATCTAGTTTATATGATGATTTATTTCGCTAGAATTCAATTGTATACACATATTACAAAAGTTTTATGGGCGTGTTCCGGTGCTGTGATGTTAGTTCGTAACTTGAATGTTGAATCAAGAATCAACATCACAGCAATCGTGACACTCCCATAAGTGCTCAGTCCCATCTTCAGCAGCAAGCGAAGAGTTCCATTTCCGATGGTGCCAGTAACCGTCTGATTGTATATCGGTCTCATCCTTCCCCTGAGTGTTGAGTGTCGGCCATATCCCCTGGTAACTCCTAGCAGTGCCATTCTCCTTAGACCGTAATGATCTGTCTGCGCCTCCGCACTGTTCACTCATTCCCAAAGGGCCCTCACAATATCTAACTTGTCATACATCAATTCACCATCACCACGTGCTGCAGAGCCAGTCAGTCTATCTGCCTGCTCATTTCCCAACACACCGGTATCACCTGGAGAAAACTTCTAAAGGATGCTAACTACCCGAATCTCTGAAGTGATGCTTGCCACTCTGCACAAAGCATGCCTGTTTTCACCTTTCTCAGCATGCTCTGTGAGTCAGTTACAATCACGGCTTGTGTTTACAGCTGACTCTCAAGCCAGCGGAAGGCAGCAGAGACCACCTCCCCCTCCATTCTCAAAGACACTGTGATATCATTTGCAAATGTTGCCGCACTAGGCGACGTCTATTAGCCTTTAGTTTGTAACTTAACTACAAGAAAGCATACTGAGAAATATGAAGACACGGTTGCTTCAAGTGGAGTGGCAAGATTTTTTCACGTGGACTTGGACTTTTAGTAATTTTCCCTGGTCTCTGGGTGCCCACATGCATTGTTGCAACGTAAAAAATCCCTTGTCAGTTGGAAATCAAAAAGAGTAGCCTAACGGCACTGCCCGGGCAAAATCTGGAGTTAAAAATCTACCCAAAGTATTTCAGGATCCTCGCCGGTGCTTCAGAGCCTGTGCACTGTGCTGAGCTTCTTCAGACTCAGACTTCAGTTAGAAGAAAAACGGAGCACTTATGGGTTACTACCCGTGTGCCATGATGTTGATCCGTTGTTCAAACCTGAATCCTTACGCACACGTGGGCTTGCAGATAAAGTACTACAAACGTAGTCATTGTTTTTTGAAACATTATTTTTATTTTTAAATGATAAATTTGAAAAACATGAAATATCGGTTCTTTTCTCTTATTTCACCACATCATGCCAGGTTCGAGAATCCCCAGACCGTCCCGTAATGCGGGGGTTGGGGGGGGGGGGGGGGTGGTAGGGCTAGTCTTAAATGAATAGCACTTACTACTAAGCCTAAACCATCTATACTATGAAGCGGTCTGGGAATTTCCCTAAACAATCTCGCAGCCGGTGTCTTGTGGTGAAATAACAGAAAAGAACCCAAATATTAGTTGTTGAAATATTTAACTTTATATATAACATTTGAAATACTTTGAATATAATTGCAAGCAAAAACAAAGTTATTGTTTGAGTCCCAAGAACGCATCATACGTTCATAGGTTCCTACCTAGAAGCCCAATGAATGCAAGATGCTCTTATTTTATGACTCTCTGTACTACCCCCTGGGCCTGTGATGCTAAACATCCTGGGACTCAAAGAGTTGATGTATATGTCAAAGGTTGAAACCATCTGTGTGTGAAACATTTTCTTACAGCTTTCTTTTTTGGGTTCTTTTCTGTTTAGTTACCACATAACGAGAAATTTAGGGAAATCCCATATTATAGGGGGGTTAGTGTTAGAGTTAGCAGTAGTCGCCTTTCACTTAACACTAACCCTAACCCCCTTATAATATGGCATGTCCCTAAATCACATGTGATGTGGTCGCTAAACAGAAAAAAACCTTCTGTTGTAATAACGACATTGGCTTTGGTGGGGGGGGGGAATTCGTGAGGATGTTTAATTTTATGCCCGACAGAAAAACTTAATCATTTTATCAGGGGTCGAACCTAGGTCCCCAGCATGGGAGTTTGACACTGTAACCACTTGATCAGCCGCTTCTCTGTCTGTTATGGTAGTGATGAAAACAGTATGCTTTTGAAAAGGTGCCAGTACAGCTTACCATCAGAAAAACAAAGCCCTGGCCATATGGCTAGTGTTGTCGCCACGCACTGTATACAGGTTATGATTTCATTTCTGCCCCCAACAGAAAACAAATTGCCCAACCTTACCAACCATTCGAAAGCGGATGTCTCACAGGAGAGCCTTGTGTTCTCACAACATTCGGCGAGCCGCTCCTCCTGCCAATATAACGTCTAAATGTAAACCTGCTCACTGGCCAAGCTCTCCATAAACGGCTTCACCAAGATGCTGGTGGCAAAATTGAACACCAACCCAAAGGTCAGGGAGATGGGCAGAGCGGGCAGGGCTTTTCTGAAGATGGCTAGCAGCAACAACGTACAACACAAACCCTGAAATATTAAGTTTGCAAAGTTGTCAAGATCCAGATAGAGGTGAAAATGGATAGAACTTCTATCCAACAATATATAAAGCCAATGTTGTATGCCGGAATGTTAAGACCTTCTTTCTCTTCTTCTCCTCCTTCTTATTCTTTTCCTCTTCCTCCTCCAGCTTCTTCTTTTCCTCTTCCTCCTCCAGCTTCTTCTTCCTTCTTCTTTAGCATTCCGTGCCCTTCAGGTCCATTGCTGAAGATATCACCGCCTCCATTCATCTCTCTGGTTTACCTTTTTCCTAGCTGGTGACACTTCTGTCTGGTTGACCTTCTCTTTCCAGTTGGTGATACTAAGTGTCTGCAGGTCTGTCTGGCTATTATCTCTCCATCGTCTTCTTGGTCTGTCTCGTGGTCTACGACGATTAAACTTCCTTACTGTGTAGTTTTTACTTCTATCATCTGATATTCTCTCAATATGCCCCAACCATTTCAGTCTATTAGCCATCATGTTGCTAGTGATCACCGGTGATTTAAACAGTTTATGAATTTCGTTGTTGCTTCTCTCTCTCCATTACCCGCTGTTTACCCTTTTGATGGGTTCAAAGATTTGTCGTATGACTGTTTTCAAAAAAATTGTAATAAGACTTCATCTCTTTTTGTTGTGCTCCAAGTTTAAGAGCCATATGAAACGACTGGTCTTAACAACGTATATATATATATATATATATATATATATATATATATATATATATATATATATATATATATATATATATATATATATATTGATCTTGGCTCTGCGATATAGAGACTTTTACTTCACATCAGCGACCAGGTCGCCCACTGGCTCACCAGAAGACGGTATACGGGACTGTCTCCTTTGATCGCATCAACACTGCAAGAGTCTTTTTCAAGCCTTTTAGTGGCTTGCAGTGCTAAACCATTTTTTATGGATGTGCACCCAAACACTCAGGTTCTGGAACAAGACTAAAGTCCAGAGGTGGACGAACAACCAAATCCCCCCCCCCCCCCACCCCTTATGCAGTTAATAGCTGGGTAACACGAAGAAGATAGAAGAGGAGGAAGAGGTGGTACACTGAGATAGCAGAGCTGAGAAAAGAATATCTGTGGGAGATATAGGCACTTTGTCAGCTTCATCAGGAACCGTTTACTTACAATCAGTATGGCAACAAAGCATGCGATGGTTGTATTCCAGTCTCCTTTTGCTGACGCCTTTCCAACAAGAACCCCATAGAATACAAAATCTCCTAAGCCGAGTTTAACACCCCCTGTGAAGTACATCGAATACTGGATGTTACATGTTTCTATGAAGTACTTGGTCTGGAGGGTCTAGACGCTAGACTGCCGATCGGAAGGTCGTGGGTTCGGGTCCTGACAGAGGCTAAATTGTTTTCAAAAACGACCTTGGCTCCCAGGTCGACACAGCCTGAAGTGGGTACCAGGTACAGTCATAGGAAGTAAAGGCGGCCGGTGTGATGCTGACAACATCACCCATCAATTGCCGTTTGGTCTATAAAATATAGGCCTAGCCCTATATCCCGGGTTCAATCCCCGGTAAGGGCTGTGATTTTCTCACCTGGTCTTGGACTTCTAGTAATTCCCCCTGGTCTCTGGGTAGTGAGATCGGACACCCGTGTGAATTGTTGCGCACGTAACCCCCTCTCCCCCCACCCCCGGCAGTTGGAAATCGAAAAGAGTAGTCTAACGGCGCTGCCGGGGCAAAATCTGGAGTTAAAAATCTACCTAAAGTATTTCAGGATCCTGGCTGGTGCTAATGAGCCTGGGCACTGTGCTGAGCTTTTACGAACTCAGACTTGATTAAGAAAAAGAACGGAGCACTTGTGGGTTACTACCCGTTTGCCATGATGTTGAACCGTTCTTGAAACCTTGTTCTTCACATCCGAGTTCGCCTTAAGCAGTCGGCACTCTGGTTGTAGTCTCCAGTGGAAATTCGCTGTTATACGCATACTTCTGAATTTTGGCCTTATTCCAGGAATTTATATTTGCGTGCACATGTATTTTACAGATCTAGCTTATTTGTGTGCAGACTGTTGGTTCCTCGCCTCTCAGACACAAGCACCCCGAAATGCATTGATGACATTTAGTGATTACCAGGGCATTAACTGCACCCAATGAAAACCGCCACAACAGTTTTTTTTTTATGGAGCCGGGGGAGGGGGGGGGGGGGGGGGGGGGGAGGAGGATTTGGTATTGCAATGATGTAATGGAGAAAGAATTTCAATTCTGGTGAGCCAGTTTATATATATATATATATTCGAAGATACACGAGTTTTAATCTCTTACATATCAATAGTCATACTTTTTCTTAGATTAAGGCGCCGTTGAAAAATTTTAATTGAAAAAAAAAAAAAGGTGCCGCGAGTGAGAAATGTTTGGGAAACACTGATGTCGGACATTCCTGTGAGCTGCCTGGGAAATCCCTACGAAATCTCTGAGCCCCGGAGATTAGGGCGAAAAAAAGTGGAAAAGAACCGGCAATTTGGGTGTCCAGTAGTCTGCCACTGTTCTCTAAACAAACGGGTCTCGATACTAATGTTTAAATCAACGCAACGCGATCTGTTGCCAAATCGCCAGGTTTAAATCGAACCGTGTATCTCGGAACTACAATCCACGTTCCCAACCTCTAAGGCACAAACGTTGACTACAGGACCAGTTGCAACATCACAAACACAGTCAAGGTAAAGGATCTTTCTCACAGCTAGACCTATGGGTTAAAGTAACGTTAATCAACCCACATTGAGTAGGTCACTTTTTATTCACAAGTTTGTTGGGCTGGTCGACTTTCCTGAAGGTTACTGGCGTGTCCCGCTCTGTTATTTGCTTTCTGTCTTGTCTTCCATTTACTTTTTTCATTACGAGAAAGAGAATGCCTATGACATAGGTTGCAGTACTCTCTTAGGGAGTTGTGTTAGGGTCAGTTTTTTTCATGTTTTTGGAGTGTTAAAACGCTGGCATGCTGAAATTTACAACACGCGATATCAACGGCAATGCGGAACACCCCTGTAACCTTGTGCCAAGGTGACAGGTTCAGGGACTACCAATCAGAAGTGAGCTAGTGTGTATATAGGCGGGGCGTGGGGAGAATAACGTTACGTGTTCTAGCCTATATTTTATAGATCAATTGGCGGGAAGTGTGGTCAACATCCTGCCCGCCTGCCTTTGCTTCACATGACTCTACCCGGTACCAATTTTAGATTGGATGTCCGGCTCTCTAGCGTAGTTGGCTAAACCGGACTGCGTGGTGACCGGGTGACGAACTCCTTGTGGTCCGGGTTCACGCCCACGGGTAGGCAGAAAAGCCACATTTCTCCCAGATTTATGGAGGGTTGCGATATCCATAATACCGAGCCTAAGGGTCAAAATCTAATGGCTTCTTGATACTAAAAAGATTGGATCGACCTGGGAGCCAAGATCTTTTTTTAATCTCCCTCACACATACCATCTTAACTTTGAAAAAAAAAAAAAAAAAAAATTGGCAGAAAAATTGCAACATACGATCTTCTTTGTCGTCTGTCACTGACTTCGACCTGTCCGTGTGGGACGGTTTCGTGCTCGGCCGGGAGTGTCTGTGATGTAACAGGTGTGCAGATTTCGACTGCTGCTGTTTGGGTTTTTTGCTGGTCACCGCTGGTGGGTCCGTTGGGGACCCATCTCCTAGTTCATTGAGATCGTCAACGTCACTTTCAAAACTAGTCTTTGCCATGAATGGTGAATCTGCAATGAAGTGTTAAACAAGCGACTAAACAGTTTTCACATGCTTACTAAGAATGCTTGGCATTAGGTGGCAAGTTGAGATAACAAATATTGAGATTTTGGGAAGAGCTGGTGTTCAAAACAATTTTTTTTTTAATGCTCAGTCTTCGTAGGCTTCGATGCCTTGGCCACAGAACAACAACCATATGATGATTATGACAAAATGATATGCAGGGTAA